>JAKUCM010007712.1:0-15590 GCA_023374145.1 Lepidium sativum
TTAAAAACAAACACACTTACATATCTGAAAATCGAATTTTATTATCTACACAATATATAAATTTGGCTATTAAACGAGTCAGTTATGATCAGGTATTTCCTATTAAATCATAAAGATCCGATTCCAATCCTATATGTTTCTACTAGAACATGATGAATATAATCTCACTATTAATGCCTAACAAGATTATATATAAACTTTTTAGACCACATATTTTTAACACAGAAATACATTTAAAATCTTAAAAATTGTATAAATACTGCAATCTATTTTATAAAAATTAAAGAAGGTATAAATGACATTAAATCTGAAATGCAACTTTCCTTTAAAATACATATATATTATAATGTCAATTTTTCACTTTTGCATTTATATATATAAACTTATAAGAAAAGTTAGTATTAATCTCACTCCTCTCTACCAATGATATGAAACTTGCCCTTCATACACACTTTTATTTATTCATGATACAAAAACTAGGCGCACTAATGTTAGAATTTTCCCTCCTCTCTCTACCCTTTAATATCTCTATCTGTCTCTCTGTACCTACCTTCGAAATATTCAAACTTTGGAATCAAAGTGTCTTTAACATTTCTATAAATTTCTGAAACCTCTCGTCGAAACTGTGGCGAAGTTTCTACATAGAGAGGAATGGGGTGCTTCTCTTGCTGCATAGAAGATGCAGGCTATAGAGAACTTAAGTTAGAGCTTGAAGAAGGATTATGCCAAGTGTTAGCTCTTATGTGGTTAGAGTCTCACAGTTTTTCTTTTACTGAGGCTGAAGCTGCTTTAACTGCTAACTTTAACTGCTACCACGTCAAAGAAAGGTGACGCTTGGTCAGATTACGAGAAGAGGCTTCAAGAGTTTTGCATATATCAGATCGAAGAAGATGAATCACCAGTCTATGGTCAGGGATTCAAAACGGTTTACAAGATGATGCAATCAAATAACTATAGCGTTAAGAGATCGTTAGTGCCTCAAAGCTATTACTCTTAAATCAGCCATTTTTATAGATATTATACCATTAAACGGACAAGCACAAACACTACTGCTTTCCTTTGGCTTGTCAATGTGATTCTCACAATGTTATTTCTTTAATTTAATAAACCAGCAAGGTCGGAGTTCAGACCTTATTTTTTGTTGTATTTTTATTGATACAACTATTTATTTCTTTTCCTTATTCACAAGTGTACCTGTGTAATGTAAAGTAATGTACAGATAGAAAACACATACAACAAATGCAGAAATGAATAAACCAATAATAACTCTTCCACATTTAAATAAACCGGACACAGTTCTATTTGGTCTAGTCTGGTTTGTTTTAACCAAAGAGTTGCTGAATCACAGCCTCAGCATTTCCATTGTACTGCGATAGCAGTTGAATTGCATCAGACCTCGGCAACGCCAGAAATTCCTATAACCATATCTCTCGTCTTTCAATTATAAGAAGAATCGAATAAATAACCTACAAAAGCTATATATTGATCGGTCCCAAAGTCACAAGGATTCTTGAAAAACGTACCATTACTTTCAGAATTGCATTTTCTTCCCACAAAGCCTCTCTGTTAGAAGTCTGTGCCATCGTCATCAAGCTGCTGCTTCCACCATCCTCGGAGGTCATGGTGCTTGAAGACGTCGTCGTGACTTGAGACGACAAGTTTGTGTTGCTATCTTTATTTGATCTTGATTTGATAACACCAATCAAATCAGTGTTCACTTCTTTCAAAGAATCTATCTTCAGGAGATTATTAAACCGGTCTTTACACATCTGAAGCTTGAACCACTCGGAGTGTGTGTGAAGCGTCGCTTTTATTATTTTCATAAGCTTCGGTTCTTCGATCCCAAGTCTATTACCGACAGAGACCTTTCAAAACAAGGTATAAACACACACCAGTTTTTTGTTGAGCTTTTCATATGACAAAACCAGAAGAAGACATGAAAACAAAAAATATTATTACCTGTAGCGTATTTGCCAGATAATTCAACGGTAAATCTTCGCCAGGTGCGTCTCCATCGGGTTGGAGTAAAAGTAACAAAGTCTCTTTCAATGTCTTCAGTAAAGACTGGTCATTCGCTGCTAACGGACCTAAGTGAGAGCACGCAACCTTTATGGCTCCATTGTGATCACCAGCACTTACCAGCTTCAGAAATTCAACCTATACAATGAAATATATATATAAACAAGTTTGTCTTCCGTAACGAGAAATAAGAAGGAATATACTGTTAGATTATGGGCTTCCAACTCAAAACCAATTGGCAATGAGTGGATTGGCCCAAGTCCCACATATACTAGAGTTAATTCCACATCCGATGTGGGACATTCTCACATATACAAGCATTTTTTCTAGGGGGATACACAAAGAGCTTGAACTAGTTCTTGCACCCTTACCTGCTTAAGATGAAAAAGAAAACCCGGATTTTGTGTGAAAAAATTTGGGTCCATAGTGCTAATTTCGTATACAGCTTCTGCTGCCATTCCTCTGCTCACCAATTCCTTCAGTGCCAAGGCAATCTCATACTTTACTTCTATAGGATTTGTGCCAGAATCGGACTTGGCAAATGAAAGATCAAAATGACAGTCTATTTCAGCAGTCCTCCCTCGCCATCTTTTGCGTCTATTCCGCTCACCATTCATATAGGATCTAATTCTAAGAAGAGCTCTTGTATTTTCACAATGGTTTGACCAGCTAGTGCTGCAATCTTCACAACCGCTGGTTGGTTGACTGCCATAATGTGTGTCAACTTCACCTCTTTGTGCGCTAGACATTTCAGTGTCCTTGGTGAGCGAGCCATCAAGCATGTTTTTGTTGCTATCGTTCTCAATATCTGAATGTTGAATTGTGTTGAGATCTATTTCAGAAGAACAATCTTTTGATAAGCTTTGGCCCACCTCCAACTGGTAGCGTTTGGCAGGACCCGTGATTATTTGCATTTCTGATTGAAGGTTAAAACAATCAGAAATTCATAAAAGTCAATAGAGAAAAGAAGCTAGAAATATGAAGAATGATACTGGAACTTCCTCGATGTTGATTACCAACCTGAAGTTACGATACCCCTGTATATGCAGTACTCCTTAACAAGTTCATCAAGAACCGAAACATCCAATTGCATCCTGCACAATTCATTCTGCAATAAGTAAAAGCAAGAATTAGGCTGCAATGCAGATATACAAAACTACACAACAATAATATACAATCTAAAATATTTGCAAGAAATCCCATTTACACAGCGTAGAAATGGTGAGGATTGACGAGAATTGAGCATTAAGCAGAAAGAGTATTATGAAAAGTTAGGACAGAGGATTTGAACCTGGAATGCCTGGAAAAGGTCACCTTTCGCAAATTTCATGCTATCAACAGCACCTTGTCTAGTGAGCTCAACCGCATGAGCAAGAGCTTGAATGTCCACCTGATATTAGATATTATCTTATTAAGAATCAGGACCAATGAATGTTGCAGACCTTATCACATTTCACTACAAGATGATCAAGAATCTAACTGCCACATTACCTCATCAAATGGTGGTACGTTATACATGCTATCCAAAGGAATGGCTGGTGCATCACGTTCCTCCAGGAGCAATCTATGGGTGAGATCAGAAACTGCAGAGGAAATTCCTTGGTGAAAGCAATATCCTTTATGTATGCTGGTAAAGGTATAACAACGGCTCAATCAGAGTAAACCAGGCAGAACAAAACAGATAATAACAGCGTGGAAAAAAAAATTATAGCTTTACCTAATCAGATATCTTAGTATCATTGAAAATACTGGATCATATGCTTGTAAAGATGCTCTCAAGAAAGATGACATCATTCCAGCCATTTCATACCTTCTTTTCTCTGCCCACTGTAGAATAGAAAGCGCATTCCTTATAATCCAAAATACAAATTCTGCATGATGTATAGCAGCAGTTCAAAAAAAAAAACACACCCATACAAAGGACTTTCTGAGTCTGCAAGATTAGAGAACATCCTTAAAAACAAGAAAACTACAGAAAAGTGTCATACCTCGTTTGCTACAGGCGAGGTTTGGTCGTTTTTATCATAGATGAGAGCAAGAAGGACATGCTTGAATTCCTCGTAAGCTTCCTTGAGATATATAAATATGTATATGCAGAGGTCAGAACTTCATAGATCAAGATAGTAAAAAAAATCCTCTCTTACAAAGAAGAAAATGATATTCCAATAGAAAAGGATAAAACCAATTCGGATAGAATATTAAGAAGGCTGTTTTCCAGTTACCTATACGTATTGATGACAATAAACAATATATTTGGAGCCAAAAACAGAGCAAGAATCTTAAAATCCATTAAAACAGTGTAGTAACTAGTATGTTACACTAAAGAGAGACAATAAGGGGAAGGGAATATCCAAGTACCGGATAGGCATCAAGAGCACACGGAGCAACACAAGTCCTCAAGCAACCAATTGCAGCAACAAGGTCTTCATGCGTTCCTTTTCTCAATAGCTCAATAAATTTCTTCACAGGAAACAATTAGAACAAGATTCGGTTTAATATCATTTCCGAAAATTCAAGTCTCCAGCAACCCTAAGATTCTAAATATGGCAGACTCGAACTAGTGCGGATTTGATTAGAAAATTAAGGAAAGTAACCTGTTTCTGCAATCGAAATAGAATCCGATGATCATCAAGGACAAAAGGAGCGTGAGAGCGAAGGCTTTCTATGGCGGTCTCAATGTCACCGGACTCGATAGAGTTTCGGATTTGGCGAATGATCAATCTGGAGTGATAGGAAGAAGAGGAAATAGAAGGAGAGGAAGAAGAAGAAGGAGAGGATGATGGAGATGGAGATGAATTCGCGGCGGCGTCTTCAACAAGGTTTTCAGAGCTAACGAAATCGATAATCAGAGCATCAAGCGCTTCCCAATTCACAGGTGTAGAATCCATAGTTTCTATTGTCTTCCTCGATCTTCTCTAGTCGGTTACGAGAATCGGCCGGCGATCTCAAACCAGAGCTGCGTGTGGGATACTTGTGGGTGAATTTGGTTTTAACCGGAAGCGTTCGTGAGGAGAAGAAGTTAGAAAATCCTAAACCACTAAACAAATGCCACGTGTTGTTTAGAGAGATTGAATTACGGTGAAAACATACCGAGTCAAATTACACCTTTTAACTTGTTATCTTTTCAAGAACTAGAACATATAGCTACAATATACTGATTTGTTTCTCCGAGCCTTGAGAGGAAAACAAGCATTTGCAACTGTGAGTGGTGTTCTCCGTGATCATCGTGACTCCTAGATCAAAGGCTTTAGTTTGAACATTGGATGTTGCTTGGCTCCATTGGTTGAGCTCTAGGGTGCATATTATGGTCTTTGTTTAAGCTTGGGAACACCGTGTTCGTTGTTTGGAGGTTGAGATTATTCGGAGTTGGCAGTTCGTTTTCTTAAGACATGGATTTCTGATTCACATCTGCTATCGTTCTTGCTATGTTTGTGTCATGTTTTTATTACTCGAGACTGGATAGTCTGTATATATCTCATGTGTATAGGAAATCATATTGTCTGGCGGATGGTTGGGCAAACTATGCATTTAGTTTACTTTTAGGATATCATTCTTTTGATGTTGTTCCTCTTGATATTTTTTTGTTTCTTTCGGATGAGATGACTTGGTAGTTCACGCTTGATTTGAATTTCTTGATTTTTTTTTAATTGAATAAGTTTTGAGAAAACTTTCTTCCCATTTCGACAAATAAAAACTATAGAGGTTTGTAGAAATTTTTTATATATAAAAAATACAAAAATATTGTTTTATCAATAATTACATCGATAAACCGAAACTTAACTTTTTCAAATCCTTATTGTTGACGATATGACTTGGACTATATGCGATTTCCTAAAATCAAAATTGAGTGAATAAGGCAACAAAAGTAGCATTTTACCATTTTTTTTGTTAGCATTTAATCACTTAACCACTATCCAAAGTATTTCTCTGAATATATATAAATTTTAGTAAATGAGTAATTAAAGTAGTATGATGTTTTTTTGTTAACAATTAGATCATGATCCATAGCACAATATTGAATTCCTAAATTTCTTTTTAATTTACCAAAATGTAGGGCATAAATTAGATACTGATGTGATTATTAAAGGAAAAAAAACTCATATAACAGAGAAACAAATAATTAGATGCTGATGTGATTATTAAAGGAAAAAACTCATACAACACACAAACAAAACAATTAGTGGTCTCTAATACAGCCAATAGATGTATTAAATGTTATGTTATTCAGTTAGTGGTATTGAGATGGATTAATATTGTGGATGGTATTACCTTGATAGTTGCCATTATTATTTAACTCTAGTGATATATATATTATGAATATCATTTCTTCTGATATTTATGTGGTCTTCTATACTTTGTGAGCAACAAGAACATAGAAATGCCTATGATAAAATGAGTGGGAGGAATCAAGGGTCACGCGGACGCAACCTCACTTCATGAAAAGGCTGTTGTGTTTGAGGTTTGTACGAACCAGACAGGTACTTAGTCACAGTTCAAACATGGCGAACCTGTCTCCAGCAGTTTCTTCCTGGCAAACCTCTCTTCACAATTTGGTTATTTTTTAATCTTTTTTAATTAAAAATTCCTTAAAACCTGAGTCCAAGAACCCTTTCTAAAACCTTGATGCAGATGCTCTAATGTTTGGTACTTTGGAACTTAACATGATGACTCCAATGTAACACATCTTCATGGGGCTACTTCATTACACAGCGGTTAATGACTTATTTCTGAACCTCTAGTGGATACAAATCAGTAGATAAATACAGTCAACGAGAGAGTTGTTTGAGTTGAATGGTAATAAGTAATAAGAAATAGACAGAAGACAAGGATATCTATAAAGATCAAGACAAAAGACATATGGCTTACTTCAAATTTGTTTTTCTGAAATTAAATTTTCTGAACTACTCACATCTTTTTTTGTACACTCATTAAAAAGACAAAGACAAAGACAAAGGCAGATTTAATCTTACAGTTCAAAACAAAACCAAACTCAAAAGATTGATGAAACATGGTGAAATCAAACATCTCCTTCAACAACACTTTTTTTAATAACTTTTTTTCAGATCTAAGATTAACACAAATCTGGAAGCAACCATGTTCCTAAATAAAAAACAAAATCTACATACTCTTCTTCTTCTCTCTGCAACTTGACCCTTCTCTTCCACTCATTGCTTCCTAAACATTTCGAAAGAAAAGTATATTTTTAAACAAATTACAAGAATTTCGTCGATACCCAGAAGACAAAAACGAATCTTTAAACAAAACCCAACTAAATCAGAGAAAGTACCTGAGATTGTTTGTTGTCAATCATATGAATAAACCGTTCATCATTGTTCTTAGACCCAACATGGGCCCTTTTAAGGCCCAAAAGACCTTTCCACCTTCCCTTAGAAGAAGAAGAAGATGATGATGAGATTGGTGGTTTGAGAGAAAAGATGTTAGTAGCATTACGAGGACGTTCTTCTTCTTCATCTTCTTCAACGAGAAGCTCTTCTCTCAATGTTCTCTGAACTTGATTAGTTTCCTTGAAAGGCAAAAGCTTTCCTTTAAAGAAAAGTTCATCAGCTGGCATCATTGTGTAGCCTGAAACAGAGAACTCGAAATTATCAGAAGAAGAAGAAGAACCCTCTGGTTTAGAGAGAGGGCTTGATCTCGTAGTCTTGGTCGTCTCGGGTCTAATCTCAACGAAATCGTTAGAGAAAGAGATTCTAGGACTCATGGGAGTACCACAACCACTATTGGAGTTGTACATTTCTAAGCATGCCATTAGAGAAAGAGCTCGTTTGTGTCGAATTATAAACTCACTTTAAAGAGCCTCTTAGAAAGAGAGAGAAAGAGATAGAAGAGAGTTAATTCTAGTAGGGACAGTCAATTGCACAGAGAAGCCTTTGTGCAGTATTATATAGTACCCAATACTCATTTAGTTCTTATGCACAAAGGTTCAATGATGAAGCCATAATAACCATCATAATTTAATGTTATTTTTTATTTTTATTTTAAATAATAATAATTGTTACTGTAAGAGAAAATATTTACTAAATATTTTTTTGGTTATTTCCATGTATTTATTTGGTTTGTATTGTTGGAAAAGATATTAAAATTTTATCAGAAAACCAAAATGTATAGGACAATAAAAAGTAAATACTTGGGGTGGTGATGTCTTGTACACGTGTCGAATAACAGTTCGGCTTGGAATTTGGACATAAATAGGCCCAAGAATTTCTGCTGAGACACGCTCCGACACAGTTGCTATATTATAAAAACACATGAAACTGTTTCTTTTTTCTTTTTTTTTCTCATAAATATATAATTTCATTAACAATTTTTTTTCTATATATCATAGTATCTATAATTCGCTAGCCCAAATAAACTAAACCTTTAAATCAATTTAATTTTTTTTACGGTATGCGAAGCAGAGATTTTGTATTTTTTTCAACATATAAATATCGTATTAATTTTGAGAATCAATTAGACGACAAATAGTTTACAAATAAATAATTTTTAGATAAATTTATGGACACTACAAACTAATTAATCCACTTTTTTGTTGAGAAATCTTAGTATTTTATGAAAGAAAAAGTTGATACTAAATAATGGAAAAATGCTGATCGTTTTTTGAGATTTGAGATTATTTTGATAATTTCTGTCTATTGCACTTGTAATACAATTGAATATGGTAATTTTGTTTTTGATATAATGACACATATTACATTTTTTGGTGAATGATATAGTGACATATATTGGTAAAGTGTTAATTGGTCATAAACTTTTAATGCTATGTAACCCACTTATCTGAAATATTTATGAATATTTTATTTAATGTTGGTTTTTATTCTCTAGATAATATGAAGTGATAAAAAGCCTTGACAAATTGTCAGATCATGTACATCAGTACATATGATTTGATGTTTTGTCATAACGTAACGTAACAAATGTGTTTTTCTTAATTATTTTGCTAATTACAAATATTTCGATTTGTTTTTAAAATACTCATATGAAACATTAGTAAATTAGAACCTTACTCTCTAGAAATTGTGAGGAGTCTCTGGTTTACTTTAGTTTTTTCTTATTTTAGAAGAGGCAAAATACACACGTACACATAGATAAATAAAAAATAGTAATATAGAGTGAAGTTTCTGTAAATGATTTATTTTAAGGCAATATAAGGATGATTCCGAGATGCCTCCTCACGATAGCTTGATATAGTAATTCGTATTTATTTATCATTGTAGTGAATTCACTCTTTTAGTAAAAAAGATTTTAGTAAACTACAAGAATTTCCAATAACAAACAAAATCTCATATGGCCAATTAGTTTACTCATAACATGTGTAAATTAATAATATCTAATTCATAACCTAACGTTTCAACTAGAGTTTTGATGAGATTTAAATTCACTATTTGGTGTTAAGCTATATCAGATACAAACTAATTAGATCATTTATTTTTATTTTTTTGTATAGATTAAGTTTGGTTGATCTAATTATTTAAAAATTATATTAGAGGTTACTAATTGTGACAAATATATATGGTCAACGTGCATTTACTATCATTTTTTGTAATGTAATAAATGAAAAGATTCTTCCTTGGGTCCTTTGTTGTGTTTCACTCCAGGGCTTGCAAATATAACAAAATATAAAAATCATTGTGTAAATAAATATAAAAAGTGGGTCCAAAGTAAAAGATTCAAATCATAAAGTAAATGTTTTTGCCGGGTTTAGTCGGGAATCTGCGTAGTGATTGGAATTATTAGTAGATTCGTTGGACGGGGTTCTTTATTTATTGTAAAGAAGTAGATTCAAATCATAAAGCAAATGTTTTTGTCATATTTAATCGGGAGTCTGCGTGGTGATTGGAATTATTAGTAGATTCGTTAGACGGGTTCTTTATTTATTGTAAAGAAGTAAAAGATTCAAATTTGAACACAGTTAGAGAAAAAGAAAAGAAATGAGGGGAAAAAGATATAAAAGGAAAGTGGCATAGTAGCCAGATATAGAGAGATGGCATCTCTTCCTTGGAAGTGTCTTTGAAAACTACTTCACTCCTTTTTTCTACAATTTTTTCTTATAAATATTTTTAGAAAATGAAAATGTAATCAATGAGCCTCTGAGACAGCCAGAGTGTCTCTTTTCATCTATGTGTTCTTGTGTTTGACTCAATAGTGAATACAAGGTTATTAGCTGGCGTTGCCCACTCACGTGCTTCTTCTGCATCTCTCATTCTATAATGTGACCTTTATATTATATTGCAAGTACCTTGTGTGAAGTTATACATAAAGAGAGCCAACATTATGTAAAATTTATAATCATTAGTGCGAAACTATAACCTCTAATCATTAGTTAAGTTGTTCTAATATTACTTAATTAAGGTTAACATCACATAGGCAGTAAAGAAGCTTCTATTTGTTCCCCAAGTTTAGATTCTTATCGTTTTAGTTCGTATAAATAACAATATTATATTTGTTTTATAAAAAAAAGTTTATCAAAAAAAGAAAGTGTTTATATATTTGTTTGTATTTTGTAATTTTCTCAACCATCTGTTTGGTTATATAAATAAACGTTTTGAAGTTATGTACAAAAAAAAAACAGTGAAAATGAAATTTTCAAATAAGTTGCAGAAGTTTTATTTAATACTATGAAAATCATAATATAGACCCTAAACATTCACTTTTGAAATTCTAACTTTACGGAGAACTTCAACTTTTATTAATAGAGATTTCACATTATCCTCTACAAATTGAATCTCTAATATTAAGAATTGATGCATTATTTTCCTTTACCGTATATCCCTTAGATGGAAAATTCCCATGTCAAATTTCATTGCTAAGCGAATATAATTCCCATTGTTTATTTCTAATTTTACGAGCAAAAATTTAGTTTTTATTTTAGTCGTAGTTTTGTATATATTATACATTATGAAGGAGTAATATAAGAATAAGTTTGAAGTTAAACCGAGGATAAGTATATTAAGACTCAAGTCTTCTAAAATGGTCGGCTTCGGATAAGCTGACAAATGGAAGCAATGAGCTGTCCATATATATATTTTTTATCAATTAATCTACTGGTTTTAAAATCTCGCTTTTACTACTGTAGGTAGGGGGTTCGATTCCTGATGTCTTGAAATTTTTTAAAGTAACTACACTACTCGATTCCTGATGTCTTGAAATTTTTTAAAGTAACTACACTACTGCACCACTGGTCCTTGGTACGAGCTGTCCATATTTAATTTTATTTTTATTTTTATTTTTATTTTTATTCACTAATAGAATGGAAGCTTTTTACGTTTACTACTACATTTTTAACCCTCAAGGCCCAATTAGGAAGATATATGTAGATTATGTGAGGCCCAATATTTTAAGAATTTGGAAACTTTGAGAAAATAAGTAAATTTCTTGCTATTCAAGATTTTGATGATCAATCAAATTTGGGCCAAGAATGGGCCAAGTGAGTGTGGGCCATTGAGCTTTGAAAGAAAAAAAGAGTGGAGTACGTGGTGGTGATGTCATTATGAGTACAGTCAACAAAAGGAAACAACCAGTACAGTGAGTGAGACTGACACTGAGACAAAAAGAGAGACTTGGACTAAGTAATAAGAGTAATAAGTTACATATCCAAACAAATTTAAACGATCTTAAGTGATAAACATGAAGACTAACAACACCTTTTTACCTACTTCACAAATCCAAAACCTAACTTTGAAATAACTCAACATCCATACCAAAAACCATGTAACTATCGAGAAAACCATGAAGTATATTAACAATTGAATGTTTGATTTGTTGTCTAAAACGAAAATTAACGATGGAAATAAAGCTAAACTAAACTAAAAGTACCGGTTTGGTTCGGTTATCGCCATGAAGAGAGTGTGAGGAGAGGCACATCATTCCAAGCCAAGGAGATGAAACCGGGCTTAGATTCCACTATTGAATACAAATTGCTGTAATTGTAATTCCACAAAAGTATCTTTGCTTGGCTAATTGCGTAATTACTCAGCTTAACCGATTCAAAACCGGCATTATCCATTAAAACCCGCCATTGCTCTTTCTCCTCCATTCTTTCTCTATGGATTCCGGTTATCTCCGGTCCGATCAAACCCCTGATTTTTCTGCCAAACAGTGCTCTCTCTACTCTCAATCTCTCCTCCGAATCACGTCCCAAATTCGGTTCAAGGGATTCGAAAACCGCTGAATAGAATTGAAGTGCGTTTTTAACCCGGTTAGCGAAACCCACCCGGTTTAAACTTACTTCGTATTCTCCGAGAGTCACGACTCTCGGATTCAACGATTTAGCTAGCCGTAGTGCAGTGTCAACGATCGTCGGAGTCTCGTCAAGTAATTTGTAGAGCTGAAGCATGAAATTCACGGCTAGAACTTCATCCGGGTCGACCCGGAAACTTGATTCGTTTAGCAAATGGATAGGAGTGAGAATTGGGATAAATTCGAAATTCAGATCCAAAACCTTAGCAAATTCACGGAGACGATTTCCGGTAGCGATTAGCGAAGGCTCCGGAGATTCGCCGAGAGATGTTGCGGGTATACCCGAAACCCGGATTTGAGTGGGCTTTCCAGAAGAACGAGTAGCGAGAGCTTGAAGAAGAGCAGGCCATTGAATACCTTGAACAATTCCAAAATCGACTATATGAATCTTACTGGAATCCTCCGTAGCTTCTAGAATCGCTTGATTCGCTGTTAAATGAGCGAATTTGGAATAAGGACAAGCGTCGTTAAGAGTTTTGTATGAGAGGATTAAATCCTCCGGAGACGACGATGGCGACGAATCCTTCGGATTGGAATCAGGAGACAATCTGTTGCAGAGAGCTTCAACGAAGTAAAAACCTACTCTCTCAATCGGATCACCAAGCTCCAATACCGATTCTCTGATCCGATAAAGCGCCTTGGAAGCTTCGTTAGGCTCAGTGTCTGAGATCCGAGCACAGTCGTAGATACTTCTGATTAGAGGGTGTTCTATGTCAAACTCGTCGTCTTCGGAGTCGTTAGTCTCAAGGTCTTCTTTAGTAATCTCAATAGGAAGCGGAGGAATCGATAATGGTGAAGAAGGAGCCCACAAAGTGGAAGAAACAGGCGGAGGAAGAGGAAGTGGACTCGTGACTCGGTTGAGATCTGACGGTTGGGGCACTGAGTCGACTCGTGTAAGCAGCAAAAGGATCAGAACCGTAATCGGGATGATTCTGCCACGTCTCGCAATCAGGACCATCCGCTCCATCTCCACCGCAAATCAAAGTCTCCATCCACTCGTTCGACTCAAACTCACCACCATCGCCGAAATCAGAAAGCCTAAAGCCACCACCTCCGGTGGTTGTAGCGTGGTGGTCTAAGTTTTGGAAACGGAAAGCCAGGATCACCGGAATCTCCACCGCCGGTAACTTGAAACGGGTCGGGTAAAGCAGAACCGGAAAGACCAAATCCAAGGGATGTATTGGGCCATGGATTAAGAGATAAAGGATTAATCCCAAAAATTTGATGGTCTTGATGATGATGATGATGTTGTTGCTGTTGTTGTTCTTGTTGTTGCTTCTGTTTAATGACTTGTTGAGCAATCGCCATCAGATTGCCACTATCAGTACACATGTAAGCCATTGATACAGCTCAGAGTTAATAATTCCTCACCTGCAAAAAGACGATGACGGAGAGAGAGAGAAACGGCGGGATCTCAAGCTGAATCGATAGAGCTTTGGATTTAAGAAGAAAGGTCAGCCCTAGAAAATAGATTAATGTTCATTCAATATTAACCGTCAGATTTCAATTGTGGGACCCTTTTTCTCTTTTTTTTTTAACGGTAATAAAAATCGTTTTTTTTGTCAAGTACCCTACTGACTTTTAAATCTCTTCTTACTACTACAAGTAAGGGTTCGATCTCTGGTGTCTTGAGAATTTGTAAAGTGATTAATCTATTTGGCCACCTGTCCTCGGCAATAATCGCATATTTTACAATCAATTTTTCCCACGTATTTGATTTTTTTATTAATTTTCAAACAGTCAAACATGTTAATTTAGTAATTAATTTTTAAAAAATTATATGAATTGTTAATTTTTATATTAACCGTTATTATTGTTGTTGTTAATTTTTATTACTGTTGTTAAATATCAAAATAATCACAAAAGTTTGAAAATAAAAAAATTTAACTAACCAAAAAGTAGACACAATAGTTAAATAAATTAAATACTACCCACTACAACCTAAATAACCAAATAATATATCTAATTACAAAGATATTATTACAATTATAATCCATCCAATTTGAAAATCCTCAATTTTAAACTTTCAAATCAAACTTCGTCATGAACTCTAAAAATTTTCAACAAATCAAGTATGTTCCATATATTAATAAATGCAACCTACATTAATGAATTGATGAAACACCATTGTACTTCTACCACTATAAGTGTTTATGACACTATGTGTTTTATGCAAGTTATTTATATTATATGTCTCATCGACTTATTACTATATTACAGTAAAACTTTATTCGAAAATGTTATTTTTCTCATTAAACTACATACATATATCTTTAGATTATCAAATGATTTCGACTCCATGTTAAATAAACACATAAATTATGACATAATTTTACATATTAATAAAAATTAGTAAATTAGGCAGATGAAAATAATTCAGCGAGGTCTAGACGTTAGACAAACTTATGTCAGTTTAATTAAGAAAAGTTGGTGAATCAGACAAATGAAAATAATTTAAACAGTTTTGATTGTAATTAAACAGTTCATATGGTGATTATTTGGTTTAAGTGTTTTCTAAAATAATCAATATATATATCAATTTGTAAATTTATGTCTAAATAACATAAAACTATTCATTATAGAATTTAGTTTTTATATTTATAAATTATGTAATCTTAGATGATATTTTATTTTTATTTTATATAAATATATATATATATATATTATTTATTTAAAAATCATCTAAACTATCCAGAATGTAATTCGAGTAGTTTTCCTAGCTGCTAGTCGAAAAATAATCATCTATCTAAAGCCTAATGTTTTTTTTAAGCACACTTCCTATTTCAAAATTAAAAATATCATTTGTTCTAATTACACATGTAAATACCAAAATAGCAAACACAAAATGTCATATATATATACAGGGTTTCGGTGAGTCTATGGGTCCTAGAGAATTGACAAATAGTGTCTCTTTTGTCAAACTCTTATCTTTCTTTTTCTTTTCCACTTACAACACAAAAATCATGAGGATAAAACATAGAAATCCGATTTTTAAACATTATCACTATTCAAATAATAAAAAGTATTAAAATTTGAGTGAATTACTGGTTAAATAGGTCTATAGATGTGACCTATAAATTATAACATTTTTATTTATTTAGGGTAAAAAGAGAAGAGAAGTGTTCTATATTTGTGTAATGAAAATCGTCTAGTCTCATCTCATTTCAAATCCCGCTCTTTTCGGAGGTCCCAAAACTGTAGGGACCACCATTATCTAAGATGACGTCATCATAATGTAGAGTTCCTATCTTGAGATCTGGGCCGTTGATTTATTTAATTAACATAGCCGTATCTTCAGTCTCTCTGACTCCGACTCA
>JAKUCM010007713.1:0-36079 GCA_023374145.1 Lepidium sativum
GAGAGATCATGTTCCTGAGTTTGAATCTTCAAGAAAAATGGTATACGAATTTGTATGTATCTTATAAAGAGAACACAAAAAAGTATTATATTATGATTGTTGAAGACTATGATTGATATACAGACAAGACAAGATAAGATGGATCTAGGGAAGAGAGTGAAATGAGAGATGTGTAGTAAAAGGTACAAGGTAAAGAAAGAGAAGCCATATCAAGGAGTGGCTTACTGTTTCACTCATCGGGAACAAACTCCAACTTCACTGTCTCCTATCGTGTTGGAACCAACACTACACACAAACTCGTACGCTTCATTTATTATCCTCTTTAACTTTTCACACATTACCATGCTTTTGTAATAGTTTCATGTGGATATAGATCCCTCTTAAGAATCACGAATCGGTACTTAGAGCATCTGCATTGGTGAACCCCCCATGGGGTTCACAGAAAAAAATAAAAATAAAATAAAATTAAAACGCGGAGCCAATCACGGGCTGCCACGTGGCGGCCCGGCTCTTAATTAATGGTGGTGATACCTTGAGAGTATCATCTCATCATAAAATAATAAAAAATAAAATAAAAAGTTATGAAAAAGTGAAGAGAGTTGAGTGATTGTCTCAGGGTGGTGATACACATGAAACGTATCATGCTTACTTTTCAATTTTTTATTTTTTAAAAAAATCTTATGAGACTAAAAATGTATAACCATTAACTATGCTCTTAGCATCGGCCTTCTCAAGCCGTTGCATGACGGTGTTAACATAATCTGCAGATATGAGCTCAATATCCGCCGTAATATTATGTTTTCCGGCTATATCTATCATCTCCTGATTCTCCTTTATCCCTCCTATTATATTTCCCATTACCATCTTCCTCTCTATAAAAAAATACACAATTTCAATGCCATTACGCTTCATAATGTAAACAAAATGGTTAAGATAGTCATTGTAAGAGCTTACCAGAGACTAGATGCATAACCGGTAACTCAAGTGGCTTTTCCGGTAAACCAATCATAACAAGTTTTCCCTTACGCTTCAACAAACCAAGCAATGGAAGAAGTGAATGAGTCGCAGATACAGTATCAATAATACCATCCATAGTTCCCATTGCTTCCTTAATCTGGTTAGGGTCACGGCTAACTAAGAACCCATCAGCACCAAGCTTATTAATCGCCTCGTCTCTCTTACTCTCTGAAGTACTAATAACTGTAACCTTAGTACCCTTAGCCTTAGCAAATTTCACTCCTACATGACCTAAACCACCTAGTCCCACCACACCAATATGCATACCGGGTTTATCGAGTCCATGATACTTTAAAGGAGAATGGACTGTGATTCCGGCACAAAGTAGTGGTGCAGCAGCATCTAAAGGGAGATTTTCAGGCAATCTGATGATGAAACTTTCGTCATGAACCATGTGGTCGGAGTAACCACCATAGGGTATGTTGTTGTCGTGGTACTTTGATCCAGATGTTTTGATTGATGTTGGACAGTAGTTTTCTTGACCTTCTTCGCAGCTTTCACATGACCCGCACGAGACGACCATGCACTCTACTCCGACTTTACCTCCGGTTTTGTATTAATTCACTTTGGCTCCTACTTCAGTCACCACTCCCACGACTCATGCCTGAAAAACAATAACTCAAAATTTGGATTTTATACAAGCATTAGAGGAGAAAACAATCACTTAAGAGATTTTGATATTGCTAATGATATATTGCTATGGATTCAACAACTAATTTTGATATCAAATTTAATTATATCATTTAATAGAATACAAATATGACTTACCCTGGGACAAGAGGATAAGTAGACACTCTCCAATGATTCCTGACCATATGCAAATCACTGTGACAAATTCCACAGAATAACACTTTGACCTCACATCTTTTCCCTACACATTAGATTCCACATCAACTTTAGTTTTTACAGAAATTAGAAATGTGAAAAAACAAAAAACGAAAGGGTCCTTTTTGAAACCTTCTTGAAAAACAGAAAGGCGAGAAAACTCCGGAAGGGCCATTTGCAGCCAATCTAAACGCTTTCTTCTTTTTTTCGATAACTCAGGAGTTCCTAAATTTTATGAGAAGGTCTGCATTATTTTTCTGGGGGAAGTGCAACCTATGGATATACTTTTTTTCGGATGTTCAAATGGACCGAAATCAATAAATAAAGGATAAAATTACAAAAAAAAACTGAAAACTGACGGAACATACTCTTCAATAGAAAGAAGGAAGACAAGCCCGATCCCATATACTTAAAAAACCAAACAATAACATATAGAATATGTGATTTACTGAAATCAAACTCTGATAAGAAAAGTAGTAGAAATAGATATAATTATTTGATAAAATGCATTTTTTTTTCTCTAACCATTGTGTTACGATACAAGTCGTCAACAGGCACACTAGAAAGAAAAAAAAGCTTATTTTACAACAAACCAAATTAAAAAGAAAACGTTATGGAGAAACTCAATTCTTTAGGTACTAAATTAAGGAGTAGACTTTAATGTGTTGGCAACATCAATGACAAATCGGTACTTAACATCACCCTTTTCAAGCCGTTCCAGTGCGGTATTGACATAATCAATAGGGATTAGCTCAATATTAGCCGTGATGTTGTGTTTTCCGGCTAAGTCCAACATCTCTTGCGTCTCTTTTATACCTCCAATCATACTTCCTACCACCATTTTCCGTCCTAAATATCCAACCCCACACACACACACAAAAAAAACTTATCAAATAGACTCTTAAAATATAGTTAGCTAACTACAAGATAATTCGTGTTTTCAGATAGCAAAAACCGTCCGAAAAATCACTTAGAATTATCTTTACGATGTTTTACCGTCGAGACTTTCAAACAATTTCTTGACAATCAACATTTACTGATCAAAATTCGCGAAAACTGTCATCCATCGAGTTTTGAAATAATTCTTGTAGTATAGATTAAATGAAACATATATAGCAAGAAATAGGCTAATACCAAAAATGAGAGGCAGAACTGGAAGCTCAAGTGGTTTCTCTGGTACACCAACCATAATAAGTTTACCCTTATGTTTCAACAAACCAACTAATGGAAGAAGAGGATGAGTCGCTGATACAGTATCAATAATACCATCCATAGTTCCCATTGCAGCCTCCATTTGTTTCGGGTCACGACTCACCAAAAATCCATCAACACCAAACTCGTTAATCGCTTCATCTTTCTTGTGCTCCGAAGTACTAATAACCGTAACTTTAGTACCTAAAGCCTTAGCAAATTTCACTGCTACATGACCTAAACCACCTAGTCCCACCACACCAATGTGCATACCAGGCTTGTCGAGTCCATGATACTTCATTGGAGAGTAGACCGTGACTCCGGCGCAGAGTAATGGTGCAGCACCGTCTAATGGAAGATTTTCAGGGATTTGAATGATGTAATCTTCATTGCACACCATGTGATCAGAGTAACCACCATAAGTCATTGTGTTGTCGAAGTCTTTGCCTCCGGATGTTGGGACCATCTTTGGACAATAGTTCTCTTCGCTAACGTTGCAGCTGTCACATGACTGGCACGAACCGACCATATAGCCAACGCCTACTTTGTCTCCAGCGTTGAATCTGGTCACTTTAGATCCAACTTCAGTCACAACTCCCACGATCTCATGCCTGAAACATTATTTTGGATTACAATTATATATCACCACCACTCGATCTACTAATTCGGACTTGTGTGTCACAAACTAATTAATTTTCTTTTGTATATAATTTTCAACTTACAATAACAGTTATATCGAATTAGCATGTTTTAACTAGATAATAATACAACTACATTTTTTTTTCAAAATAACAATCATTACGTTTTTTCTTTGTCAACAATTAAATCGACAAAATTCGATTCGTAACCTAAAACACATAACTTAATCTTTTATTAATCTACTATATACTTATATAGCATAGAGGAATCAAACTTCTCATGCCAGAATCATTATATTTCGCTAACATTGATAAAAAATCAAATTAACAATAATTACGTAAATATTAGCAGATAATTATTTTTGCTTTATAAATAATGTAGTTATAATTGCAAATGGCATCTAGCCTAGTAACAGACGTTAAATCCACTTAAGACAGCGCATTTGCATAACCCGGGATAGAATTCTTCTGCCTACATTATGTAGAAATTTGGCTATTGGGCCAACCAGTTGTAGCACAATATAATATGTCGTTGACAAAATAAAAAATAAAATAATATAGTTATAATTTGTTTAGAATCAAAATAATAACATACCCGGGGACGAGAGGGTAATTAGTAACACCCCATTCGTTTTTGGCCATACTCAAATCTGCATGACAAATCCCACAGAACAACACTTTGAGCCTCACATCCTTTTCTCCTGTCTCCCTATATTATTCAATTAAAATTACACCAATTATTGAAACAAGAACAATATGTACATAGATTATCAAAATCGTTCAAAATCAATATTCATTAGCAAACCTTCTAGAGAAATTGAAAGGTGAAAGAGTTCCTGTTTGGTCTTTTGCAGCAAATCCAAAAGCATCCTTTTGAAGAACCTTTCCCATTTTTTTTAATGAAACTAATAATTTAGAAGTTTAGAGATACTTAATGAGAGGACTCACATTGGACTTTATACAAGAAGGGTTTGTGAAACCCATGTGAACTATATGATCCTTATTTTTATCACTAAAATAGAAACTTCATTTGTATATTATAATATATCATGTGAAAAATGTGTTTTCTCAATTATTATATACGATTGTTTAGGATACAATTTTCCTTCTGTCTTATCCAAATTAAATAATTCAAATTGACTTATGCATTTGTTTCGTATTTCTAAAATATGCACATGTATAGAGTATACTACAATATTTTCTTTTGTATTTTAGCGATAAACATATAATTGTGGGGACCGGATTTGAAGGATCTATACACATGGAACTAGTATTCTTCGTCGTGGTCTAGCTTTTATTTCACTTTGACAAATTTAAAGCTAATACAAATTCAATAATGGTACTTGACCAGTAAAAATGTTTGTTTATTGGTCGAGAAACCACTAAAAATATTTTAAATGATAAGATTATCCAACACATTCTACATGTTCTGATAAATTAGTATACTGATTTTAGTTGAAATCATCTTTTGTATATAAAAAAAATACTACTTTCGACATTTTCTAAAAAGGTTATTTTTTATTTTTTTCGTTTATTTTATTTTACTTCTAAAACAACGAAAAGTTAGCGAAAGTGACAGAAAAAGAAATACTTAAATGATTAAAATGTGCACGTCAAGTTAACCAATGCCTCTCGGTTCTTAACGCAAAAGTTGAAGTTGTCTTTTAGGCAATGCAGTCTCTTCGGGATCAACAAATAACAGAAGTGGAGATGTTTCCGGATTGTGAGACGGTTGTGAAGCTATTGAAGTATCCAGAGAGTGGCCAGCTTTCCTTGCATACCAGGAAGAGTTCTTCAGACTTACTTCCATGTTTAATAGTTTTACGCTTTCTTTAATTCCTCCAGCTCTTAATCATAAATCAGATATACTTGCTCGTAAAATAAGGTGTCTGGTTATAACTTATGATGTAACTCTTCCTCGTTTATGATAGTCTATCTGCCGTTGACAAAAAAAAAACGATTAAGATGTTATTTTGTCGGTAATCTACAAGTTGTGGTCTAAATTTGAGATAAGTCTTTTCTACATTGAAATATTATTATAGAAATTTTCACTCATATTAAAGATATCTAATCTTTTTTTTATTCACTGGTACATAAGCTTTATCTAAGCTCGATCATACACCGTTTATATAACAACAAACTATTCACCGATTTTGAGATCTTGAATTTCATATTCAGGGTTATGTTTATATGTGGATTCGAACAAGCATACATATATAGAACATCGAGTTTGATCAAGATCGAGTAGCAAGCAATGTGTTTGCAATATCGATAACAAATCGATATCTAACATCTCCTTTTGCAAGTTTATCCATGGCATTGTTCACATACTCCATAGATATAATCTCAATCTCTGCTTTTATGTCATGCTCTGCTGCAAAATCAATCATTTCTTGTGTCTCTTTCTCCTGAATTCTCCATATAATATTGTTACTCTTTTTTCTTTCTTTGTTTTCGAATAATTGAGAGGCCAAAGTACCTATCTTTATATAGAGAAAATAATCTAAACGCTGTCGTTTTATTTGAAAACCGTCGTTTTAACTTTGGGCCATCTCATAGACTCAAAACCCAAACTATCCAACCGAACCCAAACCGTTTAACCAAGTACCATCTCTACTAATACGTATGTGAAATCATTTCTGTTTAGTTCAGTTTTGTAAATTTTCTAAAATAAGTTTTATATATGACTAAACTATATTTTTATTAGGTTTCTAACAATAAAATTTTAGATTAAATGTAAATAAATAATTAATTTTAATTAAGCTTGCGTATTTTTATTTTGAAAAATTGGTCTAGGCAGAATGCCTAGGTGCTAGGCGAATGATTAGGTGGTTATCGTATAAAAACGGCGATTTTTTTTGTCAACTGCAAATTATATTGGACCATAACTGGCTGATCCAATAACTAAATTCCTACATAATATAGGTGGGAGGACTCGATCTCTAGTTGTGCAAATAAGCTGTCTTAAGTGAACTTACCGTCTGCCACTAGGCTAAGAACCATTTGCAAAAATAGGTGCAACACGAAAACTTCACGGAAAGTCACCCATCCTAGTACTACTCTCGCCCAAACACGCTTAACTGCGAAGTTCTGATGGGATCTGGTGCATTAGTGTTGGTATGATCGCACCCCGTATAAAAACGGCTTAGAAGACAATAATAATAATAATAATAATATATATTATAAATAAAATATAATTGGCTTTGTGTGAGTTTAATCTTCAAAAAAGTAGTTTTAAAAAATATATGTTATTTTGTTTTCTAATTATTAATTCTACATTATTGATTCATTGTTATATTTATATTACGTATGTTTGTTTTATCATATATAAATACAATTTATTTAAAAACCGTTTACATGGAAGCCTAAATCCTTACTAATCTTTTTAGGTGTTGGATGGAAAGTCACCGCGGTTTAACGCCTAGCGCTTTTTAAACACTGATTTTTATATATTAAAAATATATTACTATTTTGATTAAAATATTAGTTATTTTCATGAATATTAGTTAGTTTTGTTTGGTTTCACATAATCGAACTAAAGATTATATTCCATTCGGATGATTATATATATATCGGTTTGGATTCGGTTCATGAGAATTTTTGCTCGATTTAGGAAATATACGGAGTAATTAATCTGTCAAAAAAAACTTTAAAACACTGACTTGAAAGTTTTGATGATAATTAATCCTCCCTATTAGTCACTCATAATTCTACATTTCAATGAACCCTCAAAGGATCTTCCAAACGAAGATAATCATACATAAGGCCTGCAAACGAACTAGTATTCCGATCTTGTGTAAGAAAAATCGTATTATTACCAACCCTAAGCAATCTTCCACGAACATTGATATTGTACAATCTGTACAATCCATGAATTCCATGTCTAGCTATCGCGTTATCCCGACCTATTAACCCTGTGGTAAAAATAGGTTTACTAGCTTCATTGACCCGAACCAGTAAATCTGCGTTTGTGGCTGCAGCCAAAGCTATACGAAGTGTATAGTTACCACTTTTAATCACTGCACTTAAGTTAAATTTAATCTGCCATGTCGTTGCTTGATATATCCCATTCCCAACATTCCTGTATATATAATGTATTGAGAGAGATTTTAGTGAGTATATACAACAAATTTTTTGAATCATTAAAATTTATTACCTGGTAACATGAGCATAAAACCAGTCTTTTGTATAGTCACTCACTCCAACAATGTAAATAAGATCGTTTTGAGGATACAAATCACTGTACCGATCCCATAAACCATATTGTCTAAATCTGTATTTTTTACAATAAAATAAAACAAAACACCATTTAGTATAAACAATATTTGATCAAATGATTGATTTTATATAAATATTACCTGTCTTGAGGAGAATTTGAGTCTGGTAGATAGAGGTTGGTCAAAAGGGTAGGCTCTGGATCTGGGACATAGAACTCTGCAGCGGTTCGGTCCGGTTCTCCGATCTCCCACAGTGTCTTACCTTTTCGATGTGGCTTGTACACTATGTGGCCTAAGTTTATCTTCCTACCTATAGGCCAAAACCAAACATAGACATGACTTATATGCACCGGAAAGACTTGGGCTCGTTCATGGGTCTCATTTTGAATATGTACCTGGTGTGATGCTAATGTGATCCTTGTATCTGTAGTCGCCGATGAATCCAGAAACCCATGCGTAAAGACTGTAATTCCCTGGTCTAACATTCGTTATATTGAAATTCCCCTTTTCGTCTGCTCGTGTCCAAAATTGATATCCCTTTGTCCAGATTTTGTTATAAGAGATTATTCAAAATGAGTCACGTTATATTTGAACAGCTGGTTAGTGTTAAATTTAAATTTAATACTCTCTTTTTATTTATAGTAGATGTTTTAAGAATTTTTTTGTTTTGTTTTAGTTAGAGCTTTTAAGATTTTATGCCATATTTACTGTGAATTTTGCAGATTAACACATATTTTTTTTGTCAACGACATACTATATTGGGCCACAACTGAACAATCCAATAGCCAAATTCCTACATAATGTAGGTAGGAGGACTCGATCTCGGGTTATGCAAATGCGCTGTCTTAAGCGAATTTACCGTCTGCCACTAGGCTAGATGCCATTTGCATCAAACATGTTTTATTTAGAAAAACTAAAATAATTAATGATTTCTTAATTTTGGTAAAAAATTTAAAACATCAACTATAAAAAAAAAAAAAAAAGCATATGTACATAGTACCTTGTTTTCCGTTTGCCATGAACCAGCTTTCCCAATTCTTGCTAAACCCACGAAAGCAAATTTCCCAAATAACTTCTTCCTGTTTTTATATCTACAAAATTCATAATTTCTTACGTTAGATTTATGTATAATGTTTTACAAAATATATCAGAGAAATAGGTTTATTTTACCTGTCTCTAACAAAGAATTGACCCTTGAGTGTTCCTCTTTGGTGATAAAGAGGGTAATCTACTGATTTTATGAAATCATAAGGCCAGCTTCTAACCTCTGAAACCATCTATATATACAAACAGTTTAAATAAATGTAAAAATCACAATATTGAATGAAACAATGAGCCATTGATATGTTAAGGAGGAGACCTGTCGTTTAGCATCGTTCCAAAGAAGATTACGAGAAGATGCAGAGTTGAGATAAACAAAAACAGGACCAAAGACTTTCTTCCACGGCTCATTGCTTTTGTAAGTTGTGTTCATTTCTTTTCCCACATAGTGTATACTTGTAAACATCTATCAAAACAAAATTTATAAGATGGATTTGAAAAATAAGTTTGTTTATTTGTCAATCAAAAATATAACTGAAAAGATCTCAACACTAGGGAGAGTTTACCACTTAAAAAATATAGGTTGATTTTCCAATATAAAAAAATAAATTATCAGTTTGATAATTCAAATATTAAGTCATGTTTATAAATACTTTCAAATGAATTTACCTTTTGCTCGATCTTAACTAATAAAAATTTAATGCCGAGGACGGCTAATTCAGTGATGTAGTCATTTTAGAAATTCTTAAGGTATTAGGTATCGAATCCCCTATATATAGCCGTAGGAACGAAATTTAAAAATTATTAAAAAAATAATAAAAATTCATGGACTTACGGAGAGAACTGTGGGACCCACATGAGAAGTAAGATCTTGCTTGAGGGGCCCACAAACACGAAACTCATCAGTTGGAGTAATCATCCAGAAGCCGACACGTGGCTCTGACGATATCCAACCATGTACTTTGTTGTCTTTATTCTCCATTGAGTACATATACTTGTCGTCTACCTGCATCACACCCAATCATTACCTCCAATATATCATTTCTTACCTTTTTAATATCTAATAATATGTTAATAAAATTCAAAACTCAAATTTGTTGGTTTGAAGTATCGAAAATAACATCTCAAATCGACAAAATTAAATCTATTGTCAAGAAGAAAAAAGTTTGAGTTATTCAGAAAGATAAGAATTGAATTGAATTGAATTTTCAAATTTAGAAAAAAATTCGATTTAAAATTAACGGAATGTTCAATTAGTCAAATCAACATAAATTTTGGTGTTTTTTAAGAAACAATATTAAATTGAATGTTTAATAGCAAATGGCTCTTAGCCTAGTGACCGACGGTAAGTCCAAGGCAGCTTATTTGCACAACCAGGGACCGAGTCCCTCTGCCTACATTACGTAGGAATTTAGCTATTGGGCCGGCCAGTTGTGGCCCAATTAATCTGCCGTTGATAAAAATAAAATTGAATGTTTAATATATCAACCATATCCGGAATCTAGTGTTTCATCAATGATTTTTAGTAATTATAATATTTAATTGACAATTTTTCCATTTAAAATTTAAAATAATTTTGAATTACCTGGCCTTTAAGGATATGATTTTGTGGATTTATTAAACGAACAGCTTCTTTGTAAGCCAGTGGACTAGCACGACCATTGGTGATTAATCGATCATTTAAAGATGGCATAATTTTCTGTCGATTATCTGATATAGCCATGAAATTAAATCTGCAAAATTCAATGATCTTATTTATAAAATACAACAGTGTTTTTTTTATAAAGTATAATACATCTACGTTAGCATTAAAAAAAAAGCAGAATTATTACTTTGTTGTATTAAGCTTGAAGACGATTCTGGTTTGGTCCATTTCCACTTCTGGCCAACCTTTTAATCTTTCTAACACAGTGTACATGTAGACTCCAGAAACACCACTTCGAATTATATATCTTTAAAATTAAAAATCGATTATAATCAACATAATTTCATTTCTATCAAAATCACAATATAATAGTCGTATGATATCCAAGTTTACGTACCTTTTGTCTACGTTTAATGGAGCTAATGAACCCCTTTGAGAGATATTCCAAGTCCTCGAAAATGAAATTTCGACATGCTCATTTGTTTGATTTACAATATCAAATTTTGTTCCTTCTAAACTGTTAAAACATTATATAAAAAAATGGATATGCATATTTATGGTTATGACAGAAATATACATAGACTTTGTTCGTTTGCTGGTCGCTGACGACCGCGATCAAAAAATATTCGTTTTGTGGTCGCTGGTTCAACGATCGGTCGCAACGACCAGCGATTACAATTTTTGATCGATATTTTATTTAACGATTTGCGGCGACTAAAATTTAAAATTACTAATTTACTCTCAGCGACTAGTCGCAACGACTGCCAAACGAATAAAACATATTTTTTTGGACGCAGTCGTGATCGCCAGCGACCAGCAACTGAACAAGACCATAATCTAAAGATACGAAAAAGTGATTTAAGAACTCACAGATCGGTTAGTGGTTTTTGTCCTGGTTCATACCATACTAAGTCCCAATACCTATAACCAGTATAATGATAATTTTAATTAGACGAGACATTTTATAATACTATTCTCAAAAGCTAAATCAATTAAGATTTATATATAAATGTATCATGCCCGCGATTTTCAATTTTGTCGTTGAGGACATTGTTAAATCCATTGTACTTGATTCCTGTAATTAAACCTAGTGGACTCGAGAAGGTAACTTCGGTGATACCGTTTTCAACGACCACCTTAAACAATAACATGAAAAAATTAGCATAAACAACATTTTTGTTAGACTAAAACCAAAGATTTAAAGATGAAATACTTTATTAGGCCCAACTTTCTCAAGCGTAACTGGAGGAAATGGAAGTTTTTGTCCCGGTTTTGCGATGTTTAATTTGTTTCTGTAATACGAAGAAGTATAATTCATAAACAAAATTTGAAATGTTTATAGGGTCTTGTTTGTTTGCTGGTCGCTGGCGACCGCAACCAAAACATGTTTGTTTCGTGGTCGCTGGTTCAACAATCGGTCGCAGAGACTAGTTTCCGACGATTATAATTTTCGATCGCTGTTTTATTTAGCGATCTGTGGCGGCGACTGTCAAACGAACAAAAATATATTTTTATGGTCGTGGTCGCGATCACCAGCGACCAGCAAACGAACAAGGTCTAAGTAGAGCCTGAATCAGTGAAAGACAGAACTTAAGAGAACATACCTTAATGTTTGGGAATGAACACTTTGAAGAAAGACGATCAAAACGAAAATTTGAGACATGACCCGACCCGACTTCATTCCTTGAGCTTCGACTTTCATTTCTGATTAACAAAATAAACTTTTTTGAAGAAAATCTCTGATTATGTATGAAAATTAAAAAAAAATGCTAAAGAGATTATAATTTTTAATAGCTCGGATCCAATGGTGGAGGAGGTGTATTTACATGGTAACATGAAAATATAAATTTAAATTGAAATAAGCTTCCTTATATATTTTTCCTATTTCCAAAACATACATTCTTATTATGAAGAAAATATATATTTTCAAACTTCTAAGTTGGGTTCATTCTCCAGCTTCCTTCATTCTTATTTCCTTTTTAGGGTTAAATTACAGTGTTAGTTAGTTTTGACATTAATGACGATCAGATTCTGAATCTAGGGATAATTATAGCAGCATAGGTTCAAGGCTTTAAGGCCTCATTATATGGGCTTTAAGGCCTCAATAATAAAGAATTATGAATTTTTTTTTTTAACGGCAAATTATATTGGACCATAACTGGCCGCCCAATAGTTAAATTCTTATATAATGTAGGTGGGGAGACTCGATCCTGATTGTGCAAATGAACTGCCTTATGTGAATTTACCGCCTGCCACTAGGTTAAGAGCATTTGCAAAATTACGAAACTTAATGATAGCTATGAATAAAATTAATTAATTGTCAAAATCTTTTAGAGCTAGACTCAATTATGCAACACACTACCGCTTTAAATCATGATGTCACACTAATTTGCCGGATTACTTTAAGAACTATGTAAGGAATCATTATTTAAAATATGAAAATATTAATTATGTAGTGAGCCATGATAACATTTTCAACTAGTGTTACCGTTAATCACGACTACTTTGTTATTAAATGCTCATAATTAATGATGAAATAGTTGTATATTCTAAAGTTTCATATCAGTTACCAATTGAATTACGTTGCTTTAGTCTTATGTTTTGGTCCGACTCACGTATGTTTCTCCAAAAACTAACTCTATTTTAAAGAAATTT
This sequence comes from Lepidium sativum, assembly GCA_023374145.1. Classification (NCBI taxonomy): domain Eukaryota; kingdom Viridiplantae; phylum Streptophyta; class Magnoliopsida; order Brassicales; family Brassicaceae; genus Lepidium; species Lepidium sativum. The sequence continues at coordinate 13,230 of JAKUCM010007713.1, forward strand.
TACAAAATTAATACAACATATATAAGTGTTCGGCAAATTCTATTGGGTCACAACTAACCAATTTAGTAGCCAAATTTCTACATAATGTAGGTCGGGAACTTGATCTTTGATTGTGTAAATGAAGTGTCTTAGATAAACTTACCGCTTGCCATTAAATTAAGAGTCATTGGCTATATAAATGCTCTTTATTAGAATCTTTTACACTTGTATTAATAAAATTAAAATTTAATTATAATTACTTGCTTAGGAGAAGAAAATGTAAATATGAAATAATGGCCAACAAGTTATAAACATTTAGTACAATTTCCACCAGTCTTCAAGTTCCAAGGCCATTCTTTTAAACTCCACCTCTGCAATTAGTAACTATAATAATTAGCTTCAGAAATCTTGAAAATTAAATGATAAAATTTTAAAACTTTATGACCCAAGATCATGTGGGATTAACATATTAAAACATCAAAAGGGACCCTACCTTATCTCCTTTTCTTGATTTAATGAATAATCTAAATTAAGGTTTATCATCATTCACACTCCAACTCTGAGTACCCTCTCACGTTACTCTTATATCACCAACCCAAAAAATTAATTATACGTATATTCTACATTTTTTAAATCAAATGGTAGACTAATTATAATGGAATATGTACATATAGTGGGATACAATCTCCGATCTTGACAAGCAAGCCAACATAATTGGACTTTAAGTTTGTTGATGATATATAAACGCATTTTCAAAAGTTCAATCTAATATAACATTTAATATATTTTTAAAGAAATATACTAATATTTGATTTAATATAATAAGCTCAAGTGGTCTGACAGATAGCTCACATTATGTTTTCTTGCTATAAAGTTACAAGAATCACCTGAAGAAAATAATTAATTTATAAAGCAATATGTGTTTACAGAATTTTCATATATACAATAGTTATGATATACTTGAACAACAGTTCGTCAGTATGGGTGAGTTATTATAAATTTTTTTTGATAAAAAAATTTGTATGGGTGAGTTACTAAACACTTTAAAACTCTAGTAAGAAATTCATTTTGGTTAAAAAAATTTAAGTTAAATATTTTTCTTTGGTAACTAGTTTTTTGTGGATTAATATTATATAGCTTTTATACATTTTTTTTGTCAACGGCAAATTAAATTATATTGAGGCACAATTGGCCGGTCTAATAGCCAAATTCCTATAAAATTAGGTATAGGGACTCGATCCCGGGTTATGCAAATGGGCTGTCTTAAATGGAATTACCGCCTGCCACTAGGTTAGAAGCCATTTGCAGCTTCTGATATTTGGTTTTAGTTAAAAATAAACATTTATTCTTATGAATGAATAATGATTCTTATACACACAAATACTCATATAAAAAGAGGTATATGAGATAAATATAGTAAGTTTAATATTGGTACTTGCAAAATTTGGAAAACTTGAAACGTAAGGCCATCATTATCAATAGTTTCTTAAGGATTTCTTAACTTATTTTATTATTAAAAATTTAAGAAACTCTTAAAAAAATCCTATGAAAGTTTCTTATTTAAAAAACTCTTTAATGGATTTCTTAGTTTATTTTATTATTTTATTATTAAAATATATTTTTAAGCAACATTATTGGAAAGTTTTTATTAGAATGTCTTAAATATTATTAAATGATTATATATGAGAAAATGTGAGTTAAAAATGTATTTTAATAATAAAATAAGGTAAGAAACTCATTAAAGAGTTTCTTAAATAAGTAACTTTTATAGGATTTTTTATAAATTTTCTTAAATTTTTAATAATAAAATAAATTAAAAATCTTTAAAAAACTTTTGATAATGGTGGTCCAACCGAGTTAAAGCCGTGGAACTAAAAGATAATAATGATATTATTATTTATAAAATCGAAATGATTCGCTGATGATTGACACCTGGCGTGAATGAGACTAAATCTTTTTAAGTTAAGAGAACGATAATTGGGGATTTGGTCACTTCACTTGGAAGCGCACTTTAAGATTCTGTGTCAATAAATCTGAAGTTGAGTTTGAGATTCGAGTTGTGATTGGTTCGAAGCAGTCTACTTCACGTGCTCCTTATTACCATGTTATCTTTTTGGGCCCCACCTGAATCTTGTATAAACCGGTATAATATCGAATTAGGGTTCGATCGAGTTTATAACAAATTTACTAGATTTAAACCGGATTTAGTTTTGGTTTCATTTTGATTAAGACCAAAAAGTCTGCAGAGTGGACATAAAGTGGACATAAACTATCTTGTTATGGGGCCAGTCAGGTTCATGATCATTGAGGTTCCAATCTCTTCTTTTTTCTGAATGTATCAATGAGACCCTTACCAGAAAATTTTTGACTATTTTCTTGAAATAGCGCAGCCGATCGAAAAGTTAAAAGCATGAGTTCATATCCGTATAGGATGACAAAGAAAATATTTTTTTTTTGTATAACATGAAAATCAAACCCACAAACTCTTTATAGTTTTAGTCTCGACCCTACCACTTAACTATAATTGCATATTGCAATGTAATTATATGCATAAGCTTTATGTATTTATTATGTTGTAATTCGAATATGGCATTCTGAGTGCACAACCATCGGCGAATAACAAGTTACAACGACCAATTGCATATACAAACAATAATCGAAAACTAAGATGTTAAATTTAAGAATTTTGTTTGGTAACAAGTAATATGTCCGTATAGTCTAATTAATAAGCTTAAAGAACATATATCAATCGCAATAATCTAATTAGTTAGCTCTGAGTTATGTTTTGTTGATTTGAATGAGGATGTTGAAATTTTTAATGATATTCTCTAGTATATTACATCAATTTTTAAAAATAGTTCAATCAATTCCAAACTATTTATATTTTATTTATTTAATTAGTGTAAAACTGAATATTTTTATATTAAAAATTACATTAAAAAATGAAAATAACAACTAAATTAAAACAAAAAAATTTAGATTAAAATGATGAATATGAAACGGAAAAAAGTATTAATGTAGTTATTGCTTACATACAGTGCTTTGATTACAAATCAAGCATTTAGCCATCGGAACAAATAGGTAGACGTTGATTCAACCAAATCGTTTTAGTTGAGTGATAACTTTTAAATGAAAAAGTTTTTGGATTTAAGTTGTCAACATCTAATCGTATGCAAATGACATATAGTTTAGTGGCATATGGCAAATCTACTTAAGGTAGTGCATTTGTATAACTCGTGATCAAGTCCTCATATTTACATTAAGTAAAAATTTAACTACTGCACCCGGATAGTTGTAACCCAATATAAATCGTATCAAAAACATGAAACTAAATTTAAAACTTCGTAAAGTTAATCGTTAGGCTTAAAAAGCTTTTAGGATCACCACACGATTATCAAAAAAGCAAAAATTAGTTATTTGTTATAAATTTTCTTGCCATAATTAGAAACTTACGACGACCATTTAATGAAGTGAATCGCCGCAACTCGAAGTTCCTGTCTGACACGTGTACTTGATTTCGTTTTGTATATATTTATTTATTGACACAAAAACAACTTTGTATTTTTACATAAAGCCATAAGGACTATTTGTACTATGTATTTTGTTCAATCTTTTTTTGGGTCAATATATTTTGTACAGATCCATTCATTTATTTATTTATATATATATATATAGTTCTCTTTTTCACCTATGACCATCACTAAAGTTTTCTTTAATTATAAAACGTCATTAAATTAAGAAAAAAGCAGCCTATAAAGCAAGAGTTTTTGTCAGAGAAACTCAGTCCTGTGATAAATATTTTCACATGTTATCTGGAAAAAAGACTAACAATAAATTATACTAATTATGTACGGAACTTGTTAAAAATGGAAATATTATTGATAATGGAAATTTACCTAACTCACACTATGCATTTTATATTGTTTCACTCCTTTTTATCCAAACAATTCCATTAAGTTTCCATTGTATATAAAAATTGTGATTAAAGCTATATACACATTTAAGCAATATCTATATATTCTCTTAACCTAGGAACTTTATAAAACCTTCTTTCTCTTTCGTTGGTATGATAAAAATCATAAAATTACACACAAATACTATTTTTGGATTTTCAATTGTATTAAAGCTACCAAAAAAAATGTTACATATGTGTGTGCATATGCATATATACTTAGTTTATTCCTCGAATAGATTGTTGACTCTTGGCTCAACCATCCACTCTCTCTATTTCTACTTTTCTCTTTCTCCTTATTCGTTCCTCTTCTCCTTCGTTTCCTTTTTAGTCTTGGTAAGATCTACAACAAAGAAAAACCCTAGAAAGGAGAAGAACCAGAGGAGAATCAAATAGAGGATAAAATTGATGGGAAGAGGGAAGATTGTGATCCAAAGGATCGATGATTCGACTAGTAGACAAGTTACTTTCTCCAAACGAAGAAAGGGTCTTATCAAGAAAGCTAAAGAGTTAGCTATTCTCTGCGATGCTGAGGTCGGTCTTATCATCTTCTCTAGCACCGGAAAGCTCTATGATTTTGCCAGCTCCAGGTTCCTCTTTTACAATATTTCAATCTCAAATCTTGATCTTGTGGTTACATAAATCGCAGTGTGTGTGATTGTGTGTCTAGGGTACAATTTTATGCTTAAGATTTTCTTAAAGAGTTGAGTCTGTTTATTGAGATGTATTGATCTAGCTGTGTGATCAATTCATTGTAGTATAGAATTTTTTTACATCTGGTCGCTAGAACATGTTACATTAACAAAAATGTGTATGTATAGCCGACAACTTTTTTTTGTCTATACCAAAGAAAGATTGAAATGAGACTGTAAATGATGTTTTTTGAAGATGAAAATAACAATTTGAAGTAGTTTCTTTGCTTATTATCCGAGTGATTGTGTGTACACATCCCTAATTTTAAAGTATTTTTGTAATATGTGTTTATGTGTATCTACACCTTTATATTATTGGATTTTGAGTTGTAGCTAAGGTTTATTCTTTGTCTTCTCCAAGAGATGTTTGAGAAGTAGATTAGATCACAAGTGCTTGCTCAAATGTTAGTATTGGAAAGCAAAAAGAGAGATATAAGGAGACCACAAGAATGAATGATTAGTGTGGAGATGGACTTGATTACTTAGTACCATTAAGATAGGACATGAAAATTTTTATTCATAAAAAAATTATCTTATTTATACTCATACACATAAAAACATATCCTTAACTTTATACATAATATTTGTATGATTGTTATCTATGTTTTTTATCTGAATAAGTTACTAAAAAAGAATTAACAGTTATATAATCATGGAATTTTTTATCATCTTAATAATATTGTTTATAAAACATATATAATTAAGTAAAGTTTGAAGAACATGATAAGATTTTTAAAATTATTTATGCATAATGATATATTTGATATTTTAAATAACCAAAGAAAAGAACTCTAATAATAGAAACAAAATTTTATGATTTCCTTAATTATTTAGTAAAGAGCACTTTTTGTGTGAGGTATTTTTCATACTCCCAACCTTCACAAACATTACTAATACTTCATGTATATCTCTTAATATCATTTCTTCTCACCACTTGATATGATTTGGATCACATATATCAATGTTACTAATGTATTGGATCTAGTAAAAAGTGTGTCATGTTAATGTATTACATTTATGATTTATGACTAAGTTCTAGTATTAATATTTTTGTTTTCTTATAGTTTGTAACACTGGATTGCTTTAAAAAGCTTGCTTATATACAACATTTACCCTCTAATAACACATTTAAGCAGTATTATTATTAAAGTAGAAACTAACATGCATTTAGTTTATAAACATATATATAGTGTAAGTGTGTGTAAAAGACTATTTCCTGTCAGTTTATATGTTTTGTGGAATCAATGTTTGAATGTGTACACATACAAGCATGTATATATATTTGCACTACAAATCCTGACATGTCTATTGCACAAAAATTGAAGTTATGAGTTTTTATTTTATGCATGAATGATTTTTCTTTGGAATTGTTGAAAGATCTTCGTAATCAACTTGATGGACAATTTTATCAAAAGAAACAAAAAAGGACTTCATGGACATTTTCCTATATATTCTTAACTGTGATATTTGATATGATATGAGTGAATTATTCTATATATATATATATATATATATATATGTACTATATATGATATCAAGTTGCCTAATATAAAATCTTTTGAATAGCATGAAGTCAGTTATTGATAGATACAACAAGAACAAGATTGAACAACAACAATTATTAAACCCTGCATCAGAAGTCAAGGTACATATATAGACCTGTGATTACTGAATCAGATTCTATGATTGTATATTGAAATTAGATTTTGGTTTATGAGTTCGAAGTTTCATGAGTTATTTGGGTTGCGTGTTATAGTTTTGGCAGAGAGAAGCTGCGGTTCTAAGGCAAGAATTGCATGCTTTGCAAGAAAATCATCGGTATCTTCTCCTTGAACGTTTCATATTAAGAGTTAGACAATTTGATCAAATATATTTGTCAAAAGAAGTGAAGAAACTTGTAGTTATAGATTGAGATTACATGTTAACATTTGCTATAAATCAGGCAAATGATGGGAGAACAACTAAATGGTTTAAGCGTTAGTGAGTTAAACAGTCTTGAGAATCAACTTGAGCTGAGTTTGCGTGGAGTTCGTATGAAAAAGGTATATAGATAGTAACAATATACTCTCTATCTTGTTTCTTATGCTTTGGAGTGAATTACACGAAGAATTTGAGTATATAAAGAGCACAAATTCAATAAAAATGATTTTTTTCCGGATTCACAGGAACACTTGTTGACTCATGAAATCCAAGAACTAAGCCAAAAGGTCACTATGAGATATATACACACTATATATTCCCTAGATTACTATAAGTTACGATTCTTATTTGTGTATTTTGGTTGGTCTTGGTGTAGAGGAGTCTCATTCATCAGGAGAACCTCGAATTATCTAGAAAAGTTCAAAGGATTCACCAAGAAAATGTGGAGCTCTACAAGAAAGTATGTAACAAAAGTATACACACTGCAAAGCTCCATTTGCTTGGACTTATAGGTTTAAAGTGATTGTTTTGGACTTTTCAATGGATATTGTAGGTTTATACATCAAGCAAAAATGGATTTATACCCGAAGATGATGAATCACATACTCAGATTAGGTTACAACTAAGCCAACCTGAGCATTCTGATTATGAAACCCCACCAAGAACATCTGAATAACATCAAGGTAAAGTTTTTTATATGAACCCTTAATTATGTCGACATTTGTATATATAATGTAACTGGTTTAAAAACATTCACAGAGTGGTCGAGTTTGGAGGAAACCATGATGTGAAAGAACAAACCAAAGGCTTGTTTTGAATAAGCAGCATGGTTCTTCTAACATCAATCAATCATATTTTTTTACCTTTTTACTCTCGTGAGTTTTTCAATTTGAAGTATGTATAATCAAAGCATATATAATTAGAATCTGGTATTTTGTCATGAGCTCGTCTTGAGTATTATATCGTGTACTTATTTATAACCACAGATTCGTTTATCCAACACGGTAAAAATCATGTAATACTCTCTAGTTTCCTAAAAAAATATGCTTAATTAAAACCTAATTTTTTTTTTTGTCAACTAATCTAGTGATTTTTAAATCCCACTCGTATTATTATAGGTAGAGGATTCGATCTCTGATGCCTTAAGAATTTGTAAAGTGACTACACCATTGAACCACCTGTCATCGATCTTAATTAAAACCTAATTAGTCGCTAATCTTGAATCCAAATTATTACTGAACCGTAGTTATGCATGTACTTTTTACATATCCTGACACTTAGAGCATGTTTAATGGTGATACCCTAAAAAATATCTAAAAAATTATTTAGTAATAAATTTAATATTAATTAATTATGATCTAATGTATATCATAATTAATTAATATTAATTTTATTACTAAATATTTTTGAGAATTTTATAATTTCACCATTAAACATGCTTTTACGTTTTACCGGTTTAGAATACAAATTAGTAATAAAATCGGTTATCGTTGACCAGAAACTATAAAGGTTGGTGGAGAGACACGGTGTGACCTGAGATCATGACAAAGAAACAACAATTATAAAAATTTCATTTTTTCGAAGAAAATATATAAAAAAAGAGGGAAAAAATTCGAAAATTTTCTGCAACCACCAAAAGCTCAGCCAAAAGCAGAGGCCACAATTCTCTCTTCATCTCTTCAGTGGATAAACCCAATCGATTCATTTTTTTTTCTTTCTTTGGTGTCTATGACTCTAATTTGTTTCTAGGGTTTCAAGTGAGAGAGAGAGAAAGAGGTAGAGAGAGGTCTACTGAAAATGGCCATGGCGATGGCTCTTCGAAGGCTTTCTTCTTCAGTTGACAAACCCATTCGTCCTCTTATCAGATCTACTTCATGTTACATGGTTACTCCTATGATTCCTCCTCCTTCAAATTTCCATCGTCTGATTAATAAAGTTTCGATTTTTGGGTTTCTGATTAATAAAGTTTCGATTTTTGGGTTTCTGATTTCCTTTCTTCTTGTTTGGTTCAGTCTTCTTTGCCTAGTGAAGCTGTGGATGACTCTCGTGTCACTGTGAGCTTAATTTCCCTCTATCTTCTTCTTTTGACGGTCTTTATTTTATTTTCTATTATTACCTCTTGTTGCTGATGGCTTCCTTGTTGTTAAAGTAATGATTTTGATTAATTGGAAGTTATGTGTCTGCTTTATTTGGGTTCTGAAATCTATATCTGTAATCACTTGTTGCAGTGGCCAAAACAGCTTAACGCACCGTTAGAAGAGGTTGATCCTGAGATTGCTGATATTATTGAGCATGAGAAAGCTAGACAATGGAAGGTTAGTTAATCGTTCTGTCTTTACTCATGAGAATCTGAGATAATAGATTAGTGTCTCTTAAGTCTCGTCCATGAGTGATAACTGTGAGTTGGGCTGATCCTTGTAATGCTTATGTTATCAAGGGACTTGAACTTATTCCATCTGAGAACTTCACATCTGTGTCCGTGATGCAAGCTGTTGGGTCTGTGATGACTAACAAATACAGTGAAGGTTATCCTGGTGCCAGATACTATGGAGGAAATGAGTATGTTCAGGATCCGACGCATATTTTCTATTTCAGACCTTAGACATGATTGCTTGACTAATCTCTATTACAAGAATTTCAGAAAAAGATGCTGACCCCAATTACCTTTTGCTTTGTAGGTACATAGACATGGCAGAAACCTTATGCCAGAAGCGGGCTCTTGAAGCTTTCCGGTTAGATCCTGAGAAGTGGGGAGGTAATAAACTGCTCATTCCAAGTATATGAAAAACAAGAAATCTGAATTCTGTATCTTTAGAGCTAATTCTTAGGCATTGTCCCGGGAAATGATCTGAATTTCAATGGAATATAACTGCTCTATTAAATCTTTGATGGCTTATTCGAGTCCTATCGTTACAGTGAATGTACAACCCTTGTCTGGATCTCCTGCAACTTCCATGTCTATACTGCCTTGTTAAAGCCTCATGAAAGAATAATGGCACTTGATCTTCCTCATGGTGGTCATCTTTCTCATGGATATCAGGTAGCTTCAAGTTAACTTTATAAATGTGCTTGCACGTCTTCTCTTTACCTTAAACCTAAACCTCCATTATCTTATGTTAATACACAATTGCTTCTGTGGTAATGTCATTTTGGAAACCTGCTGATTCTGATGTATAACAGTATCTTTCCTCTTATTTCTCATCAGACTGACACCAAGAAGATATCTGCTGTGTCTATCTTCTTTGAAACAATGCCCTATCGATTGGACGAGAGCACTGGCTACATCGATTACGATCAGGTTCTTAACTCATAGTAGTTTATAAATACTGTTCTTCATAGGTAATCTTAGATTACATATAAGCCTATAATTTTGATCTACAGATGGAGAAGAGTGCTACACTTTTCAGGCCAAAACTGATTGTTGCTGGTGCAAGTGCTTATGCTCGATTGTATGATTATGCACGCATCCGGAAGGTAATTCAGTCTTATAATCCAAATGCACAACAGATTGTTGTGATCAAGAGATTTGATTAAAAACTTTTTGACAGGTGTGTAACAAGCAAAAAGCAGTAATGCTAGCAGATATGGCACACATCAGTGGTTTGGTTGCAGCTGGAGTCATCCCTTCACCGTTCGAGTATGCAGATGTTGTAACCACTACAACTCACAAGTCACTTCGTGGACCCCGTGGAGCCATGATTTTCTACAGAAAGGGTGTTAAGGAAATCAACAAACAAGGGAAAGAGGTAAGAAAAACCAAAATTTAGACAAAATGTCCTAGATTTGTGCACACTTATTCCTGTCTCTTACATGATTCATTTGTTGTCATCAAAGGTTCTTTATGATTTTGAAGACAAGATCAATCAAGCTGTCTTCCGGGTCTTCAAGGTGGTCCACACAATCACACTATTACAGGACTAGCTGTTGCTTTAAAACAGGTAAAACAGATCTAATGGTGCTTATGGCATTGGCGGTTTTATAACATTCAAATGGTTTGCTTGATACAGGCAACTACTTCAGAGTACAAAGCATACCAAGAGCAAGTCCTGAGTAACAGTACAAAGTTTGCTCAGGTACTAATCATTTAGAGATAAAAAAATAATATGGCATATTATCTACTTAGATTGTATCTGTAAATTGATAGATTGATGTTTCGTGTAGACTCTTATGGAGAAAGGGTATGAACTAGTTTCCGGTGGAACAGACAATCATTTGGTTCTAGTGAATCTGAAGCCCAAGGTCATTTGATCTGTTTGTGACACTCATTTACATTATCTTTTTCTATCTTCTTAGTTAAAACTAACCTATTTGGATTTGATTTATTGCAGGGAATTGATGGATCTAGAGTTGAGAAAGTGTTGGAAGCTGTTCACATTGCATCCAACAAAAACACTGTTCCTGGAGATGTTTCTGCCATGGTTCCTGGTGGAATCAGAATGGGTAAGAAAATCATACTTAAGCTAGCTTTTCCTTGATCCTGAAATCCTCTGCCATTGTTATACTCAGGTACTCCTGCTCTCACTTCCCGAGGCTTTGTTGAGGAGGACTTTGCCAAAGTAGCTGAGTACTTCGACAAAGCTGTGACTTTGGCTCTCAAAGTCAAATCTGAAGCTCAAGGTTCTTCATTTTGCTGATCAAAGTTCTTTGGTTTCTGTTCTTATAAACAATGATCTAACTCAATTCCTTGTATGCTGTTATAACTAGGAACCAAGCTGAAGGACTTTGTGGCAGCAATGGAATCTTCTTCAACCATTCAATCGGAGATTGCAAAACTGCGTCATGAAGTCGAGGAATTCGCTAAGCAGTTCCCAACAATTGGGTTTGAGAAAGAAACCATGAAATACAAGAACTAAAACGTTTTATCACCAAGTCTTTTCATTATGCTTTGAATTTCCATGTAATGTATAGATGATACATGTAAAACTCTGTTTTATGTTAAGCTAAAAATAATTATCTGAGAAATCTCTGCTATTTATAAAAAAACCAACAACAAAAATAATATTACATGCCGATGACAGGTGGTCCAATGCTGTAATCACTTTACAAATCCTCAAGACACCAGAGATCGAATCCCTACCTGCAATAGTAGGAGCGGTACACTAGTTGACAAAAAAAATATTATCTCAAACCAAGATTTAACTCGTATAACAAAACAGTGAATTTCTTTAGCTCTCAAGTGAGTTAAGAGCAACCACAAATTACCAAAAAAAAAAAGAAAGAAAAAAAAGAGAAACTGAAATTTAGGAGAATCTCATCCATAAGCTGTGGTCATTTCTCAATCTCATTACAGAATATGGTTCTGTAACCGGAAAACATCTCGCAACTTCACACACACACAAAAATGGTTGCATCATTATCTTACACTGCCTGCTCCAAGGTTTCTCTGTTTAACCCTCCAATGGTTACTCAAATCAGACCAAGAACAACACAGAAGGTGTTCGTAGTGACAAACCCTGAACAAGACAATACACTCGTGGAACAAGAAACAGAGCCAATAATAGAAGAGAAAACAACAGAGAAGATGAAGAAGCAGCCAACACCATTGAGACCAGTAGAGAAACAGCTGAACGTGAAGAGCAAAGGAATGGGAGAGTTTGGTGGTCAGTGGCTAAGCAGTGTGACTCGTCACGTTAGGATCTACGCTGCTTATATAGATCCAGAGACTTGTGAATTTGACCAGTCTCAGATGGATAAACTCACTTTGATACTTGACCCTACTGAAGAGTTTTTATGGGAAGATGAAAGTTGTAACAAGGTCTATTCTTATTTCCAAGAACTTGTTGATCACTACGAGGTAATACTTAAACCTGTTTCTTTCTTCTATTCTGATCCAATAATTCATCTAAAAGATTTGTTGTTGTTGATTTGCACAGGGAGCACCATTAACAGAGTACACATTGAGATTGATAGGATCAGACATAGAACATTACATAAGAAAGATGTTGTTTGATGGAGAGATACAATACAATATGGACGCAAGAGTTCTTAATTTCAGTATGGGGAAGCCTCGTGTTCAGTTCAATACTAGCAACATTGAAGGTGGTGGTGATGTTCAGCCTCAAGAAGATGCATAGTTAAGCAATTATGTTTGTAATTATGTAATGAAGATATCTTAATATATATTGTATATTATGGAGTTTTATGGTATGCTTTTTCGTATATAGGCATTCTTCGTTTATTGATCGCTGGCGACCGCGACCAAAATATGTACGTTTCGTGGTCGCTAGTTCAACGATTGGTCGTAGCGATCAGTCGCCAGCGACCAGCAATTAAAATTTTTTATCGCTGTTTTATTTAGCGATCTGCGGCGACTAGAATTTTGAAAATTACTAATTTGTCCTAGCGATTAGTCGCGCGACCGTCAAACAAACAAAAAATTATTGCCCGCGACCAGCAAACGAACAAGGCCATAATCATTTGCAATGCAACCATATCACATAATTTCAAATATGCTGTTTGGCTGATGCTAAGTTCATGATGTTTAACGAACCATTAGAGACTACATGATGCAAAATGATGCAAATTTACAACTTTGTAATAATTTTCAAAGTGATGGAAATTTTGTTAGTTCTTACAGTTTTGCCACAAAAGTTTTAATATTGTCAATGTAAAATTTACTGTATACAAAGAGATATTCTTGTGCTTCTTATCCACTGGCGTTTCTCGTCGTTTCATCACCAAGTCGAACAAAAATCCTTCCAGGTGGAGAGAAAAAATGGCGAATTTACTGGAAACATCAATCTTCTTCTCATCCTCTGATAAATTACTGTCTTTTGCGCCCAATAACATTCAAATTTTTCGTCTTCCTGTTTCTACTTTCATCAATGGAGGAAGACGGAGACACAAAAGCTCAACTATCACCTTAGCTACCGACACTGTTACTTACAGTGGCACAACCAGTGAGCTTATAAACCCTAAAAATTTCATCTTTTAGGTCCAATTACCAAGAAATTCCTTTCATTTTAGAGTCCGATTTGAATTATTGGTCGCCATATGGTTAGAGGCTTTTGTAGAGAATTCTAAGTACTTTTGATAGACTTGGATTTTGTTTCTTTGCAGCATATTTTTTGATGAAGATAAAAATGTTGTTTTTAGGTACAGAAGTAAAATGTTCTGTTGAGGATCCTATGGAAGTTGAGGTAGCTGAAGGCTACACTATGGCGCAATTTTGTGACAAGATCATTGATCTTTTCTTGTATGAGAAGCCTAAAGTTAAAGAATGGAAGAAGTATTTGGTTTTGAGAGATGAATGGAATAAGTACAGTGTGAACTTCTATAAGCGTTGCAGAATCCGAGCTGATACCAACACTGATCCTATATTAAAGCAGAAGCTAATTTCTTTGGAAAGCAAAGTAAAGAAGGTATGTTTAGTGTTGTATCTTGTGTTTATTAGTGAACTCTGGTTTCAAGGTTAGTTTATGGTAGTTGTGTACACACTGTTGCAGATAGATGAAGAGATGGAGAAGCACAATGACCTTTTGAAGGAGATTCAAGAAAACCCAACAGACATCAATGCAATCGCTGCCAAGAGGCGCAGAGACTTCACAGGAGAGTTCTTCCGCTATGTCACATTGTTATCAGAAACTCTTGATGGCTTAGAAGACCGAGATGGTAGTTAAACACTAATCCTGCTTCTCGTATTGTTTCCCATAATTTCATGACTGTTTCTTCCTTTTTGAGCAGCTGTTGCGAGGCTTGCAACTAGATGTTTATCTGCTGTGAGTGCTTATGACAATACATTGGAGAGCGTTGAAACTCTAGATGCTGCTCAAGCAAAGTTTGATGATATTTTAAACTCTCCATCCGTGGATGACGCTTGTGAAAAGATCAGAAGTTTAGCCAAGGCAAAGGAGCTAGATTCCTCATTGATCTTACTAATAAACAGTGCTTATGCTGCAGCTAAAGAGTCTCAAACCGTTACAAACGAGGTAATTCTATCATCAAAATAGAAAAGCTTTGATCTTTACAATCTTCTGGTATCAATATCTTACTTTTTGAACAGGCTAAAGACATAATGTATCATTTATACAAAGCTACAAAGAGCAGTCTTAGAAGCATCACGCCAAAAGAGATCAAACTTCTAAAGTACTTGCTCAACATAACAGATCCCGAAGAGCGGTTTTCTGCTCTAGCAACAGCATTCTCTCCTGGAGATGACCACGAAGCTAAGGACCCTAAAGCATTATACACGTAAGTAACATAAAGACTTAAGCTTTACTGTTCCATCTCTAAGAACCATTGATTTAAATTAGCAAATTCACAACAGGACGCCGAAGGAGCTGCATAAGTGGATAAAGATAATGCTTGATGCTTACCATCTCAACAAAGAAGAAACTGACATTAGAGAAGCTAAACAGATGAGCCAACCTATCGTTATTCAACGGCTTTTCATTCTCAAGGATACAATCGAAGAGGAGTATTTAGACAAGCAAACGACCATGGCTGATGATAATCAGAAGAAGGAAGCTGATACTTCTGTTGACGAGTTTTTGAACTGAAATTCTGAAAGCCATGAAGACACTTTCTTAAAAGTTAAAAGGGGGTGAAAGTAATTTTGTAGAATTCGCAGCTATGACTGCAATTACGACTAAATATGAGGTGTTTTATAGATTAATAAAATTTCACGTTTCAGGCCTGGCTATGATTTTAAAAGGCCCATGTAAGGCCCAATTTAGTTAGAAAAAGTCAACATAACTTGTAGCCCACGAATTTTTTTGTTTGGTATGACTATATTACCCTCGTGAGCTAATGGTAGTTTCTAGAAGAGAGAAGGTTATAACAGTGATTCTGGCATAAAATCGAGGCTTTATTACAAGGTCCTAAACCCTACGCGCAGCAGCCAAACATTTTTGTTCGTCTCTTCAACCTTAAACCCTACGATCGCAAAATCTCCACCGACTCTTATCCAATCAAATGGCCTCCATCGCGGTTCTACGATCTCTTCGCCGCCGTGAAATCCACACGGCTTCCGTATCTGCGTTTAAATCCGTATGTGTTTGTCTTTGATTTTCATCT
Organism: Lepidium sativum; assembly: GCA_023374145.1. NCBI lineage: Eukaryota > Viridiplantae > Streptophyta > Magnoliopsida > Brassicales > Brassicaceae > Lepidium > Lepidium sativum. The sequence goes on from JAKUCM010007713.1 coordinate 28,788, forward strand.
TTTGCTTAAAAATCACGTTTGAGTTTTCTTGTGAAAAAGTGGGACTTTTCTTAATTTTCTGGATCTGAAATTGTTCATACTTCTTCAAAATGGAACAGAGTTTGAAATTACTGAAGTGTTTAATCTGGGTCGAATCTGATTTCTTAAAGTTCCGTACTTGTTATTCTTTATCGTGCGATCTATTTTATTTTGAATTACTAAACATTCAATATGGTATTTTGAATGCTTAATATATGGATTGAAGCCTAACCATGTAGTTAACTCTCCAGATTTCCGCAAATGGAAAGTCGTTGGGTTACTTGGCGAGACATTTCTGGTAACTTACATCAGATTATAGTATAGCATGAGCAACTGGTGTTATCTCATTCTTACGTATGTGTATTGTTATGTTTATGTAGCTCGAGGCCTGTGGGGAATGATGTTATCGGTATTGATTTGGGGACTACCAATTCTTGTGTATCTGTGATGGAAGGAAAGGTAAACCCCATAACTTGTATCAATCCATATAACAAATTATTAAGAAACTGGTGTCTCGACTCCAATGATATTGACTTTGATCTTTTTTTTCGCAGACCCCTAGGGTTATTGAGAATGCAGAAGGAACTCGAACCACACCGTCAGTGGTTGCTATTAACCAAAAGGGTGAACTTCTTGTTGGAACACCGGCTAAACGTCAGGCTGTGACAAATCCAGCAAACACGATTTTCGGTGCCAAGCGGTTGATTGGGAGACGTTATGAGGACCCGCAGACACAGAAAGAGATGAAGATGGTTCCATATAAGATTGTCAAGGCACCAAATGGTGATGCTTGGGTAGAAGCTAATGGACAGAAGTTTTCTCCTAGCCAGATTGGAGCTAATGTCCTCACTAAAATGAAGGAAACTGCTGAGGCTTACCTCGGGAAATCAATCACCAAAGCTGTTGTGACGGTTCCGGCTTATTTCAATGATGCACAGAGGCAAGCCACAAAGGACGCTGGGAAAATCGCTGGTCTTGATGTCCAGAGGATCATTAACGAACCTACAGCTGCTGCACTATCATATGGTATGAACAACAAAGAAGGTGTCATTGCAGTCTTTGATCTTGGAGGTGGAACCTTTGACGTTTCAATCTTGGAAATCTCAAGTGGTGTTTTTGAGGTAATTCCTTAGTTTCTTCTGCGTTTTTTTCTCTTCTTTGCTCTTTTTCCTTTGTGGGTATATGATAATTTATCTTATCAGGTTAAAGCAACAAATGGAGATACCTTTTTGGGAGGAGAAGATTTCGACAACACTTTGTTGGAATACTTGGTAGATGAGTTCAAAAGATCAGATAACATTGATCTGACAAAGGACAAGCTTGCCCTCCAGAGGCTGCGAGAGGCTGCAGAGAAGGCCAAAATTGAGCTTTCTTCTACATCTCAGACCGAAATCAACCTGCCTTTCATTACTGCAGATGCTTCTGGAGCTAAGCATTTGAACATCACCTTAACTAGGTCAAAGTTTGAAGCTTTGGTAGGCAAGTTGATTGAGAGAACAAGATGCCCGTGCCAAAACTGTATAAAGGATGCTGGAATCACAGTTAAAGAAATTGATGAGGTTCTTCTTGTTGGTGGGATGACCCGTGTTCCCAAGGTGCAAGAGATAGTTGGTGAAATCTTTGGGAAAAGCCCTTGTAAAGGTGTTAATCCGGATGAAGCAGTTGCCATGGGAGCAGCTATTCAAGGGGGTATTCTACGTGGTGATGTCAAAGAGTTGCTTCTTTTGGATGTGACTCCTCTCTCATTGGGTATTGAAACACTTGGAGGAATCTTCACCAGATTGATCAACAGAAACACCACTATTCCCACAAAGAAGTCTCAGGTAACGAATCTCGAAAGATAACAGATTCAGGTTGCATCATAAAACTTTAGTGGCTGCTAATTGTGTAATTGTGATTTTGTTCTTAGGTTTTCTCCACAGCTGCAGACAACCAAATGCAAGTGGGAATCAAAGTTCTTCAGGGAGAGCGTGAAATGGCGTCTGACAACAAAATGCTTGGAGAATTCGAGCTTGTCGGGATCCCACCTGCACCTAGAGGAATGCCACAAATCGAAGTAACATTTGACATTGACGCAAATGGTATCGTCACTGTCTCAGCCAAAGACAAAGCAACAGCTAAAGAGCAACAGATCACAATCAGATCTTCAGGTGGTCTCTCAGATGATGAAATTAACAGAATGGTCAAAGAAGCTGAGCTTAACGCACAGAAGGATCAAGAGAAGAAGCAACTTATTGACATTAGGAACAGTGCTGATACCACAATCTACAGTGTTGAGAAGAGCCTGAGTGAATACAAGGAAAAGATTCCTGCTGAGACTGCCTCTGAGATTGAAACTGCAGTGTCTGATCTCAGGACTGCAATGGCTGGTGAAGACGTTGAGGACATCAAGGCTAAGCTTGAAGCTGCGAACAAGGCAGTGTCAAAAATCGGAGAACACATGTCTAAGGGATCTGGATCTTCTGGTCCTTCAGGACCCTCTGGCGAGGGTACAAGTGGGACTGAGCAGACACCTGAAGCTGAATTCGAAGAGGCAAGCGGTTCAAGGAAGTGAGGTCGCTGAGCAATTTATATTAAACTCGGATTTTTTCCAAATAAGTTTACATGCTTATCCTTCAAGAATTTGATTAGTTTTGTGTATTTCAAACGTGTCTTGGGGAGATAATTCTTGTGATCTTTGATATTTTTCAGATTTTCCGATGTAGTTTTTGGTTTCTTCCATGAAATTTACTGCTATTGTCTTTGACCGGTTTGAACATTTAAAATTCCTTTGATTTCATACTTAATGGAATCTCTTAATTAGTTTCTATAATCTTAAATGCAGAGTAGGTCAAAAGAAAAAGACTTGGTCATGTTATAGGCATTGTCCTGTTTCTTGTGGAACTTAAACTGAAAAAGGCGGACAGTGTCAACAAATTATGGTCATGCTTTCTGTTCCTTGAAGGCCGATCTTCTGATCTTTCCACGAAATCTCCACCTTTATATGTATATACTAATAAATTATAGATTTCGTGTAGCAGACTGCAGACACTGCCATAAATAGAGGCTTTTGAAGTTGTCTCTCTCAAACTTAGTCAGCTTCTTCATAAAAAGTTTCCAAGCGGTAAAGTTCGATTCATACTTTTGAAACGCGTGTTCTTGCAAGATAAAAGTCAAAACTTTGGGTTTCAGAAGGTTTTTTACTTAAGATTTTGCCTTTGTATTCTTTGCAGGTGATATTTACAAAAAAATTGTAAGAGATGGATAAGGAAATGGATAAGAGATTTGTTCAAGAAGTGCTGTGGCTTGAAGCACAGAAGATAGAGATCAGCGTTGACCTCTTAGCTGCAGCAAAGCAACAGCTTCAATTCCTCGGAGCTATTGATAGGAATCGTTGGCTTTACGAAGGCCCTGCACTCGAAAGAGCCATCTACAGATACAATGCTTACTGGCTTCCTTTGCTTGCTAAATATACCGAGGCAAGTTCAATCTGCAAAGGAGCATTGATCCCTCCTCTGGACTGTGAATGGGTTTGGCATTGCCACAGGCTTAATCCGGTAAGTCTAAATCAATAATTCAAATACGGTTAAATTCTCTGTTGAAAATATATACAAGTTCAAACTGTTCTTATATCATTTCAGGTGAGGTACAAGTCTGATTGTGAGCACTTCTATGGGAGAGTCCTTGACAATTCGGGCGTTTTGTCTTCAGTAAATGGAAACTGCAAACTACAGACTGAGAATCTATGGAAGAGATTGTATCCTAGGGAGCCTTATGACCTTGTTTTTGAGAAAATCTCAGAGCCAGAGGATGTTTCTGCTCTTGAGAAATGCACCACATATGATCTTGTTTCAGCTGTCAAGAGGCAAAGTCCGTTTTTTTACCAGGTAAATCACGCCTCAGTTTCTCTTCCAAAACCGCTGCATTGTAAGGTTTACAGTCGGTTTGTGTTTACCTTTGTTGCAGGTTTCAAGACCCCATGTAGACAATGATGTATTTCTGCAAGAAGCTGTGGCTAGGTACAAAGCGTTTCTCTACTTGATCAAGAGAAATCGAGAAAGGTCGATCAAGCTTTTCTGTGTTCCGACTTACGATGTTGATCTTATCTGGCACACACATCAGCTTCACGCCTTCTCTTACTGCAATGATTTGACAAAGATAATTGGTAAGGTCTTGGAGCATGATGATACAGACTCTGACCGTAGCAAAGGTAAGAAGCTTGATACTGGTTTCTCTGGAACTACTTCTCTATGGGAAGAAACATTTGGTCGAAGGTATTGGAAAGCTGGTGCAATGAATCGAGGTAATACCCCAAAGCCAGTTGCAACTTCTCCATATGTTTGGTCGGCCAAGAAATCAACTGGGAGAGAAGAAGAATCCCAGAATGTAATCCAGTTCCCAGAGGTGAAAGTCATTGAGGTTATGTTGGAGATTGTTGGGGTTGAAAACTTACCAAACGCTCACAAAGGAAAAGTCTTTGTTGTGTTCAGCAAAACCCAACCTGATTCTCTTTTTAACGCTGAGCGTAGGCTTACCATTACATCTGAGTCTTGTGGGGAAAAGCAAATTGCTTTGTTCCAGTGTGAACCTACAGGAGAACTTAGTTTCCAGCTAATGTCTTCTAAGTCTAAAAGCTTAGGTTTCGCTTCTCTTTTGCTTTCAGAGTTTCTGTTTCCAGTTACTAAACTCTCTGATGAGAAGTGGCTGAAGTTAACACCATTTCAAAACGGAAAGGCTGATGATCCAAACCCAACCTCTCTGCGAGTAGCTGTCTCGTTCACTCCCCCAGCTCGAAGTCCAACTATTTTACATTTGGTTCAAGCAAGACCATCATTGAAAGACTCTTGTTTATTTCCTATGTTTAGAAAGGACCGTCTTGATAAGAGTTTTACACAAGTTGTTGATGAAACTGAAACAGAAGTGATCAGCCTCAAAATGAAGAACTCCAACGACGCAACACCCAAATTTGATAAAAGACAAGTGATTGGTGTGAAAGCCTGCGGTGAAACTTATGTTCTTGCAGAGTATGATAGAAATTTCTGGTCTCTGCTTGACTCAAAATGGTCACTCAAGCAGGAAAGCACTCCCGCCATAGATGGTTCTCTGTTTGAGCTTTCTGGTACTCGAATAGTAAAACTTTACTCTGGGAGAAAGCTGGAGTATGAGACAAAACACTGCTCAAAGCTTAGAAGCCAGCAAGATTTCATTACTGCTGTTGAATTCTCAAAGCAACATCCTTATGGCAAAGCTGTGGGACTGCTCGATTTGAAATTCGGGTCTATTGAGGTAAAGCTTACAACATTGAAATTTAAAAACCAACATCTTTGCTTTTCTGGACTAGAGTGTATTGTAATATCTATGCAGGCAAATGAAGAATGGCTGACTTTACCTATAATGGTATCTGCTTTCATACTCAATGACCTTCTCAAGAAGGAAGGCTTTAGTGCAGTCGCAAAAGCCAATGTGAAGGCTTATGGAATAACAGAGGAAAGCAACAAGCTGAGTGAAGTATTAGCCGCAACAGATACTCAAGTGAAGCTAGAAGAAGAAGCTATGATGAATGTAGAGGCAGCACCAGTTGTGATGGAGACTGAGGAGATCAGTGGCGGGGCTAGATGCCTTTCGAATGAGCTAAACGGTAGTGGTTTTGTTGAAGAAGAAGGTGGTCATTGTGGTGGTTGTGGAGGTGGATGTGGTGGTGGAGGTGGATGTGGCGGTGGTAGTAGATGCGGTGGTGGTGGTGGTAGGTGTGTTGGGAGGACTAAGATCACAGATTGTGATGCCGGAACCTGCACTGGTGGTTCCACTGGCTGCGGTAATTGTGGCACTACAAACTGTGGAGCAGGAGCATGTGGTAATATGATGAAGAGTAACGCTAATGAAATTGCTCCATTAGTAGAAACTCCAAACGACGCCGTTTGAGCTTAATTATCCAAATAAAGAGTGATTATATATATATTTATATTTTAATTAATAAAAGCTCCTAATGAATTTTTATGTAATAAACCCCTAACAATAATGTAAGATATGCTATATATTCTGAAAATAAAGCGTATAAGTAAGTTACATAACAATGATATGTTATTATGAAAAATATGTGAAAATTCTGTTTGTTAATTTATTTATATTAATATTATATAAAATAGACAATTGATGGACCACAACATTAATACATATTTTTGTCTAACTTGGTTTTAACATGGACCGGTCCAAACCAGCATATGCTATGTCTCCCAAAACCTTTTCTTAACCTTATTTTTTTTGTCAAGTAATCTTCTGACTTTTAAATCTCATTTCTACAACTACAGGTAAAAAATTCGATCTCTGCCATCTTAAATATTTGTAAAGTGACTACACCACGAAGCCACCTCTCATCGACTTTGTTAACCTTACCCATTTTTTTGTCAACATTAGGCCACAAATGGTCGGCCCCATTAGCCAAGTTTTTGCAAATACAAGTGGGGAGACTCGATCCCAGGATGTGCAAGTGCACATACCTCTTGTGGACTTACCAACTGCTACTACACTAAATGCCACTTGCACTTTCTTAACCTTACTTAACTAGTGTCTTTTAATAAAATTCATTTAATTAATATGCATACAAAATAATCTTCTTCTATTCATTACAAATCATTCTCTTCACTTGAGCATACCGACAGAAAATATATTACATAATTTCAATTCATATAAAATATGAATTCATTAACACATATGGTGATTATGATGTTCACTAATTAAAAATGATCATGCCTTAGGGTTTGCTTGATTACTACAGAAATTATTTAATTGTTGTAGCTTAGAAATTTATGTCAACTCAAAAGATCCAATTTATGATTATCTAGATATTTTTTTTAAAAGGAACAAACACTAATATTTCTTTTTGAAAAAGGATTATGATTAGAAATAAAAATTAACATTAAAATATATAAAATGTCCAAGTAAATTAGGGCAAACATGTCCCCCTCATGAACTGTTTGCTTACGTTACATGTGTAGTGTTTAATTATGCCTAACCCTACATCAATAAACAAATTACACATTGGGATATGATATCTAATTTTAATTATATTTTGTATTTAAAGTAATAGATCTTGCTTGATCCTAATAGTAAGATTCACGAATTTAAAGTCTCTTTTGACAATTTTAAAAGTTCGATGATTGTCTTGGTAAAATCCATTAATAAAACACTTAGTGACTATAAGCTTACTCTTTTAATCGATTTAATCTTGAGTTTAACTGGTCCAGGTTTAAAGTTACGTTGATAGAAGGAATCGTCTCTATAAACACATAACTTCT
>JAKUCM010007714.1:0-23610 GCA_023374145.1 Lepidium sativum
CAATGTTGCTTTTTATGGTAAATGCAGCGTTGTAGAGACTCTGAAAGATTATGCGATAAAGGCTCTGGTGAATACAGTTGATCATTTAGGTTCTGTTACATATAAAGTGAATGACTTTATCGATGAAAAAGTAGATGAAGTATCAGAGACCGAGCTACGAGTTTCTTGCATCGAACAGGTATATATCGAAATAGTTATCTCTATCCGTAAAAGTCCTTACTTTCGGTTTTTATTAGATCGGGTTTTTTCGTCAGGTTACTGAGTTTAAAACTTTATGTTCTTATGTTTGAAATATCAATGGGATGTGTTTAGAGACTAAAAATGTGCCAAGAGTATATGGATCATGAAGGATGCTCACAGCAATCACTTGTGATTGACACTCCAAAGTTTCATAAAAGATACATCTTACCTGGTAAATTGTTTCTTTCTTTCCATCTCTCTTGCACTCGGTTTAGAAGTTGTGAGGACTCATAGCAAAAGATGTATACTCTATCAGCTGGTGAAATTATGACTGCTACCAATCTTGATAAGCTTAAGTACTTTGGAAGCAGTTTAGAGGATGCAGATGATTGGAACCAATTCCGAAATGGTAAATGGAATGTTCTTTGTTTCTGTCATACACAATCCAAGATTCATGATTTCTTCCTAATTATGTTGTTTCTCTCTCGCATTTTCAAAGCTGTTCGTGCTACAATCCGTGAAACGCCTCCTGCATCAGGCAGGTAAAAACTCCAAACGCTTGCTCAAGACAGGACAAAAGACCAACCTTTTTAACTCAAAGATGTAATGAGACCAGATCACATGTTTAACCGTGTTTGAATCTATTTACCTCTGTAGAAAATCAACATCTCAGACTCCACCTCAACGATCAGCAACCTTTTCGTTTACCTCCAACATACCAAAGAAAGAACAAGGTAAGATGGCATTAGCTTGATTTTTTCTTTGAAGCATTCTTCTAAAACAGATTCCTTTTTACATATTTGCATATGTTATAATCAGATAAGAGATCGGTCTCACCACATCGGTTTCCCTTACTAAGATCGGGATCAGCCGCTTCCCGGAAGTCAGCATCAATGAGCCGACCAACTACACCAAGCAAGAGCAGAGCTATAACTCCTATACGGGTACAAAAGCATAAATTCGAAAACATACAATGCAACAAATTTATCTCTTTTTTAAATCTTCTTTCTTTTTCGTTATCTAGTTTCCATCGGAACCAAGAAGATCGGCTTCAGTCCGGGTCACACTGGAGAAAGGAGACCAGAAAGAAATAGAACAGCCAACACCGAGCAAGAGTAAACGATTGCTCAAGGCTTTGCTTAGTCGACGCAAAACCAGAAAAGACGACACTCTCTACACTTTCTTGGACGAATACTGATGATCGGTTTATTTGTGGAAGCGCTTTCCTAACCCGGAAATTTGTTTTTTACTTTTTCTTTTTTTATCTATAATATTATAGAGTTATAGAATATATAAATATATATATATATATTACCTGTTAAGAAAAACTTTTATGTAAACAAAATTATTATCAATAGGATGATTTGTGGTTTCTAGCTGTTTTGGCTTGTGGATTCATTTTTGTTGGTCTAGTAGCCTTTTATTCATTTTTGTTGGTCTAGTAGCTATTTTTATAATTCCTAAGAAAAAATCACCCAAAAAAAAAAGGGTTATTAGCAGGTCAACTAGACATATCATAAAACTATGATTCATAGGTCTTAAGTTTCTATCTTTACTTTCCAAAACTTTAAAGGTAAGCAGTACAACCACTCAAAGAATTCTAAACCATATTTTAATGGAGTGGGAGTAAAAAGTGTCTCCGTTATGTTAAGAAGGAATTCATATAGGAAACTAAAAACATCAAACTCAGAAACTTGGTGGGAGTCTAAATTCTAAATCAAATGGTTAGTAAATCAAATTATCGAACCGCATGAATATTTATTTGATCAACTATTTAACCAATAAAAAAAACGATGATAGATAAATACATTTGAACTACAAATTATTTGAAAAACTAAATATATATTAATCAAATAATAAAAGGAAGTGAAAATTTCTTATATATAAAAAAAGATTTGGATCGATAGAGTCTTATTCATAGATTAAATTTCTTTTTAATCTACTAATTATAGTGGAAACGAGCCGAACCTCAAGATCATAATCATTAACTGAATCATTATAACCATGAGACTGAGAAGAATTCGGCATATTCCATTCCAATTTTGTATTTGACTTTGATTAGATCATACAATCATAAAGTTGTATATATCCCGAGAAAAGTCATAATCATGATTCATGTTGTTAGGAGACATAAATTCAAAACCTTTAAATTTCTGTGGATTTCATTAAATAGTTCTTAATAATAACGAACAGATTTTTACATCTGTTTTACATAAGGTCCAAATAACGATGAACAAAATCAGCAGATGCATTTGCAACCTGTGGGAAATGAGATATCGCATACCCATTCACACCCAGGTGGACATGGCTTGCGTTGAGGATGCATTGGCATAGTGACCTCTTGATCCATCACATTCGAGACTGACTCTTGCTGCAATAAACTTCGACTTTCTACCATTCCACCATTAGGAAGTGTAATTTCTACAACGTTTAAGAATAATTGTTATTACTATATATAATTCTACCATTCCACCATTAAGTCATTTATAAAATTCTGTAGATTGATCAGTTTTTTAGTTTATAAAATTCAAATAAAATCAACCAATATTCATATTGTGTCAAATAAAGTTATACTTACGAGAGACAACTGCAAGGAGGCAAAGAAGAGTGAAGATGTTACAAAGTTTATTCATTTTGACTGAAAATTTTGTTATGAACTAGATATAGACTAAAAAGATAATGCTAAGTGTGAGAACTTTCAGGTGACTCAGTCGCTTATATATAAATTATCAGACTATTTTTTCTTACATTACTCACTTCATATTTTTTTGATCATTTTTGGACCAAATTTTGTTGACTGTATATTTCTGGTCAAACTCAATTTTTTGTATTTATTTTTGGTCAAAATTGATGACCATTTATTTTGGTAAAATTAGCAAACTTTTATGGTGGAGGTGAATTTAATACCTGGAGTCGTTTTATGGTATTCTGCTCGTCGTAACACAAGAGTCGTTGTGAAATTGTTGTAAATTTTAACAATGCCCGAATTTCGATGTTAAAACGCCGTAAACTTGGCGTCATAAAGAAGTCGTAACCTATGGCTAGTGTTGTAAAGTCGATGTTAATTTAAACGACGTTAAAACATTGTAAATTTAGCAAGTAACTGACAACGCCTACTTAACAACAAATTAGAGTCGAAAGGTTTTACAACGAATTAAAGTCGAAATGTTTTACAACGAATTAAAGTCGAAAAATTTTACAACTAACTAAAGATAAAAATTTTACAACTAATTAAAGACGAAATGGTTTACAATTAGTTAAGGACGATGTCTTTTACAACTAAGTAGGGACGTTTAATTACATTTTTTGCCTGACTGTGTAGCCACTCACATTGAGGATCAATGAAAACGTCGGACTTAGTCTTATGAGTAGAGGTGTACAATTCTGGAAGCGTAGAAATTTGTCTAGTTTTTTCAGCCTAAAAAAGTTAATATTAAAGTAATAGTAATTTAGTTTAAATAGTAATGAACAAAAAAATTTAATTTTAAACAAACCCTTTACTATCTATATAACTACTCCGCTGAAAGGCATCTGGCCTGCAGTGTGAGACATAGTGACTGAAAACCCATCCAGACTAATCTTTTTCCGCGATGCGGAAACTGACCAGCTCTCCTAACCGAGTTCAGGTCTACCCAATAATTCTTCAACCCTTCCCAACATGCATTGGTCATAAATATGGGTTTCCGAAAATCTCCCTTCACCTTCCAAGCGATCTTCCAGTCAGAGACTGTGTTACAAAGCCTCTTCATGACTTTCTGGTTGAACTCATGTCTGACACTCTCGTTGATGGAGACGTCTCAATTCCAACATTTATTTGTAAAAAGAAGATTTAATTAGGATTTGATATGTATTAAATATATATAGGTTTAATAAAATGAAATTTTCATTTTAACAAAAAAATTAATTACTGTGAAAATCTTCAACTATGTAATGCGAATGTAGTGGGTGTTGATTTCCAATTAGGAGTTGCTTCTATGAAGTAGCTTTTGATGCATTCCTTAATGCTTCGCCCCACTTTGCTATCCACTTATGCAACGTCTTTACGACGTTTTATTTGCCAACGTCTTTACAACGTTCTTGTGTACCAACGTCCTTACAAAGTTTTATTTGCCAACTTCTTGACGACGTTCTTGTGTATCAACGTACTTACGATGTTTCTTTTTTTACCATCGACTTTACGATGTGTTTTTTTTTGCCAAAGTGTTTTTTGGTTTTCGTATATATTTCCATCCACAACTCCAAATTTGCTATATCAAACACCTCTGTTAATTACGGGATCAAACCAGTCACATTTGAATAACACGCATTTCAACCCAATTAATCCTACAAATTCCACTTCGATAATCTCTTGCAAAACCCCATAGAAATCGGTTTCACCCTTCACACATACTCCTCAATTGGCTATTGCACGCCTTACACTGTACTCAAAGGTATGAAATGTGTATCCTCTGGTGAAATACGTGGGTGTCGTTGTTATCTTAGCAATTGGACCTTGAATCAAATCATGAAACCATGGTGGATAGAATGTATCATCATAGTCAACCTGTATACAAAGTTAAAAATTAATTATAACATAATTATAGTTCTCGTAATTATACAATTTACTATTACCTGGCCCTTCAACCAGAGTGCAAAGTGCATATCTTTCCGCTTAAGTACTTCTGCATCTGAAATTTCTTCAATAGTTTTGTTTACCTGACTTACAAATAAACTACATGTATAGAAATATGTTAATTTAATTAGTAACACTAGACACATAATATTAAATATATATAATTCATATACATATATATATATATATATATATATGAATATATATTTCAAACGGAAGCACTCCAATACAATTCAGAAGTATATACGTGTGTGTCGAGTGACGGTCTTCGGGACTACTCATAGGTGCTCTTTTTCGTGTGTGAACGGTGGGTGCAAAGTAGTACAATATGAAGTGCGATGTTTCTTTTGTCGGACTACCAGCAACGATTGACCCTTCGACTTTTGATAGATTTTTTGCTTTGCCTTTAAGAGTTTTCATAAACTGCTCAAATGGATACATCCATCAAAAATGAACAGGTCCAACCAGTAGTGATTCGTGAGGAAGGTGCACTGGGAGATGTTCCATAACATCGAAGAACAAAGGAGGAAAATCTTCTCTAAGTTGCACAACTAGAGTGGTATATTTGTTGAAAGTTGTTCCAAACATTCTATTGTGATTGTTCGTGCACTCAAATCTCTAAAAAAGCTCCAATACCTAAAATATATAGCGCACATTATATAAGTGATATATATAGGTATATATCCATTACTAAATTATGTTAAAACAAATACCTGCAAGTGCTTTATGTACATTTTTTAACTCGGCCAAAGCAAATGGTAGTAGTCGTTGCATGAACACATGACAGTCATGACTTTTCATCCCTGTAAAATTTTTCCCTTGCTCAACACATCTTGAGATATTCAAAACCTAACCATCAGGAAACTTCACTTTTGATGACACCAAATTGAATAACGCCGTTTTCGCCTCCGATGACAACCTAAATATAGGAACTGGAATTTTGTCATCGCTTTTGATATGCAACTCACTTCTAGAACAAACAGCTGGTAAGTCTAAACATGAATTTTTGTTATCCTTAGTCCTCCCGGTCACGTGCAGAATCATATGCATGATATTCTCGAAAAAATTCTTCTCGATGTGCATCACATCCAAATTATGTCGAATAAACAAATCTTTCCAATATGGCAACTCTCAAAATATACTCTGTATATGCCAATTATTATGTCGTCCATAATAGTCCGGCATATTACTAGGAACATGCTAATTATCTCCTCGAGCAACAGCTGATAAAGCGCCGTAATAGTCCATTTTGCTTCAATTTCCTCTCCTCATAGATATAGTGGTAGGGGATACTTTACCTTAACTTTACTCCTGAATAGAGTCATGTTTCGTCTATATGGATGGTTTATTGGAAGAAATCAACGATGACAATCAAACCAATACGTCTTCCTCTCATACTTCAGTTGGAATGCATATATCCTCCCAAGGCATTACAAACAAGCCAATCCCCCATGTGTTATCCAACTTGATAACCTTTCGTAGGCAGGGAAGTCACTTATCGTCCACATAAGCACCGCCTTCATCGTAAATTTTTTTTGGGATGAGCAATCATATGCTCGAACCCCATGCGTTCAAAACTGTTTTAGCTCATAAATCAGAGGTTGCAAAAATACGTCAAGCGACCACTTCAGATGATTAGGACCAGGAACTAGTATACTTAGGAATAAACATTATTTTTCCATGCACATCCCCATAGGAAGGTTATAAGGTGTAAGGATTACTGGCCACAAAGAATATTGTCTGCCAGACATTCCAAACAGACTAAAACCATCGGTGCATAGAGCAAGATAATCATTCCTAATATTTCTAGCAAAATCTTTGTGTACCGTATTGAAATGTTTCCATGCCTTTGCATATGAAGGATGATTAATCACTCCATTCGTCTGTGAATGCTCTACATGCCATCTCATAGCAGCTACTCTCCTTTCAGACTGATATAATCTCTTCAACCTATCAGTTATTGGCAAGTACCACATCCGTTGATACGGTAGCTTCTTCTGCCCACTCCCTTGTGGCTTATATCTTGGCTTCTTACAGAATCGACATTCTTGTAACAGATCATCTTCTTTCCAATAGATCATACAATTGTCTATACAAACATTAATAGTTTCACAATGCAACCCAAAACTAAACACCAATTTATGCGTCTCGTAATATGATTCAACATACACCTTGTCTCCAGCAAATACTCATTGAGCAAATCAAACCATATATTCATGCATGACTGAGATGAATTACATTTTGTTTTTATATTCGTCATCCTAGCTGCAATGATAATTTAGACAAAACTTCTCTACATCCTTCGTAGAGAGGCTGGTTTGCAGCATCTAGCATGTCATAAAACCTTTTTGCATCTAAATTAGGTGCCTCAGAAACTATAGGTTGATCAGTATTAGTTTCTTGAAATGCATCTGTGACCATCTCATGCATCCTATCATGCTCTAGAACCCCATGAATCTCACTGTGATAACCAACATCATGCAAATTACTTGATTCACCTATATTACCTTCAACATTATTAAAATTACTACTACTTGCTTCATCATTCCCACCACCACTATCACCTTCCCCATGGTGAAACCGAATGTAATAATGTAGTATAAACCCTCTATTTAATAGATAATTCCAAACAGTTTCCACTCGGGCAAATTTTGTATTTTTGAATTTCCGACAAGAACAAAACATCTTACCCGATTCAAGCATGATTTCGGTTTGACTTGCCTGGTGCATGACTATTTCTACCCCGTTCATAAACTCCTTTGTCACGATTCCAGTAGCATCTTTATGCATATACATTCACTTTCCTTGCTCGAATATATCACCACCAAAAGATATTTTTTGGGTTTTTTCCCAAAACCGTTATTTTTGCACAAAAACGGTTTTTTCTTTTCCCAACCGTTTTTTTCTCTCTAACAAGTTTTTTTTTTTGTTATGTGGTGCTATGATTTATGAAGAGATACCTCCTCCTTATATAGGAAAAAATTAACAATAATTTTACAACCTTAAACCAAATACGAGTATTTTATAACGTATGTAACTAACCATAAGTATCTAATTTAAATTTTGTCCATAAATAGTTGTAAATCATTTAGTCTTAAAAAACTTGCAAAGTAGAGACGTTTTAACAACGAAATGTAATTATTAACTACGTATTTACGACAAATGTTATAATTTTTTTATAACCAATTATGTAACACAAAAAACGTGTGTACCGAATTTCAAGTTTTGTTTTTAACTCATTGTAAAAGATATACGTCGTAAACAAGTTGCAATTTAGGGACTAATTAACAATGAATTATATTGTAAATGGCAAAGCATTGTCAAAGCATTGTAAAATGCAAGTTAAGTTACAACAAAATCTTTCGTTGTCCTCTTACAACTCTTTTACAACGAAATGCACTTATGTCGTAAAAGAGTTGCGAAAACGTCCCCAATTTACGACGTCTTCAAAATGTCGTAAATTGGTGTCACTATACTAATGGTCTCTTGTAGTGAACGATTAATTGCGCAATTATTGTTTATGTTTCATGAATTTCATTGATTAATTGTGTGGTGGTTTGTTTTGATTATTTAGAACCATTTGTTCAAATGGGTGGAAGATGCAGTTTATGAAGAAGTTATAGATGTGTTGCCCAAAGTATGAGTAATGGAAATTGAAATTCAAACTTCGAAATCTAATGTTGATGAATTAAAAGTTGTAGTCAACGAGCTAAAAGATAAGGTGGATATGAACAAAATTGTCATGAATCAATTCAGCTTGAAGATGAAATGATCATTGATTTTGGGTATTTCCTTCATAATTCTTGTGATTGTCTATCATGTATGATATTTGATTGAAGAAAACATCATGTCATTGTCAACAATGTAATGTATTTGATGAGGATTAGTGGAGTGTGTTTGTAGTTGTTTATGTTATTTGGTAGAACAATAGTGTAAGAGAACAATATTTGTCTTTCTTGTTGTTTAAGCTATTTGTTTCTTTTGTTGTTTAAATAATAGTGTAAGGTTCACTTTGTTGTTCACTTAAACATAAGGTAAAACATTACAAACATAAAATTGGTTGAAGAAGTGATAGATGTTAAAACATAAGGATCGAAAAGAAAATATAAGATTCGAAAATCATAACATTACAAACATAAGACTCGAAAATAACATTAAAAACATAACATAAAGATCCAAGATATAAGATGTGTATGTTGCTACATAGGTGGTGGAAGAAGTGATAGATGTTGTGATGGTTTCCCTTGTGTATCTTGTGTCCCTTGTGTTCCTTGTGTCCCTTGTGTCTCCTAATCACGAAAACAGAAACATGTTATTAATCTTAAAAATGACAGAACAGGTTATGAATCTTAAAAATGACAGAACATACAAGCTCTTTCCTTAGTCTTCCTCTTCTCTTCTTTGGTGCACTCTCTTGTCTTTGGTTTTTGCATGATTTCTTGTTGTGACCTTCCTTTTTGCAATTAGAACACATCACTCTTAGGTGTCGAGACAGTTGATTGTTACTCGATGATGATGAAGCTTCATTCTTTCTTTTCTTTCTAGCATAATTGGAAGGCCTTCCAGGATTACCTTTCCTCCATGGTGGTGGCAGAACACCAAGCCTATTCATCCTAGGCCACAACATCATGCCTTGTACGGGTCGAATGTCATCATTGTATGTGTCACACCATGTGTTTGCCAAGTAGTAGTCACAAACAAAGTCATCAACCTTCTGTTTGGACTTAATAATCATAGCTGCTCTGTGAATACATGGGATTCAAGTTATTTGCCACTTTCTACACCCACAAGTGGTGTCATTCATGTCAACTCTATAGCTTGTTCCATCGCAGTCAACTTCATACAGATTGTGTCGAGCCATTAGAATGATGCAACCTTGAATCATCCTCTCAATCTCGTCATGTGCTCTTTTAGTGAATTTTTTCTTAAGTATACCAGCAATCCTACACATTTTCTCTGTCTGAACCATGCACAGCCTCCTTATATCCTCTAACATATCCAACAATGATTTTTTCTAGCTTGTCTAATTTTTTTATTGAAGGACTCACTCAAGTTGTTCAAAATATCACTACAACAAGTTCCAACTCTAAAGAAAGCCCTAGATTAAGTGTGAGGATATGTGTTCTGTAAAGTCAGAAATGCTTGTGGATTGTACCTTTTCAGGGCTTCCATAGTGGCAGCATACTGATGTTCCTCATATTTTGTCGGTTTTGAGCTCATTATTACAGTTATATTTGGAGAATTCGTCTGTGTTTTATTGAGATTTCAGGTCAAAAACGTTCAGAGTTGGAATCATGCCTGAAGGTGGACTTTGGAGAAGTTTGAAGCATTTTCTGGTATTCTCCACGAGAGGAAAGATCGATCGATCAACACAAGGGTCGATCGATCAGTGCTTTAACAAAGAATATGCGCACAATCTGAAGTTTGAAGCATTTTCCTATTTTATTTTTAAAGGCGTCGTTGTTGAAGAACGATTTTTACAGAAGTTTGAGAGCTTGTAAGCTAGGAAGAAGATCTCTTCACACTTGAGAATAATTTATGAATCATATTTCTCTTTATTAATGCATTTCCAGTTTCAATTCATCATGATTTGCTTGATTCATTTTTCTATGTCTGAGTAGATCTTAGATCGGATTTAGGGATTCTAGGGTTTTAAAATTCACTGTTAGGGAACAAATAAGATTGATGAATAGATGATTCTCCTTCTAATACTTGAGTTTAATGCATAGATTAGCCTGATCACATAGTCGATGATTTTAGGTTGTTAACTTTCCAGAAGATTGTTAAGGACTAGAACTAGATTAGAAGAGCAATTCATTCACTACCAACGAGAGTTGATGCTAGGTTGGATTGTGGGTAATTGAACCTAATCGATAAAGCCTACTTGTAATCTGAAACCAACAAGAGTTAGAACCTTTAGATTATTAATAGAGGGGTAGATTCAACGAGAGTTGGTTTCTCTTTATTTATGTTCAAACCGAGAATATGCTCAGATTTGTTCTTGAATAGTTTCCTTGACAAGAGTTCTAACTCCTGAATGAATACTCGACATCTGATTGCTTTGGTTATTAGATTACATTTGCATTTAAGTTGTTGGTATTTACTTCTCTGATTTTGATTGATTTAGCTTGCGATGCGATAGAAGTCGAAAGTGTGATCTGGTTCTCTGAGGAATTCGACCCCTAAATACTATTTTGTTTGTTGTGCACTTGCAGTAGGATATAGGGTTAAAACTTGTTGTATCACATACTCTCCTTGAGTATAACTGCGAGCAATTTTCCAAAACAGCCTCTGCAACTCCATATCATGGCTGTCTTTTTTCCAAATTTCCATTATGTGTCGTGCACACTGTCGATGCTCAGTTTGAGGAAGTATTTTGTGCACAGCTTTGACTAAACCCGGAGACAAAGTAAAAACCACATTTCAGATTATGTTTGACTAACAAAACAAATTTAAAGTTTTCACCCACAAAACAAACCTTTTGTTGGTCAGAAATAATGGCTGTATTTACTCCATCTTGAAGCTCTAAGTTTGCAGCCAATAACCTCAAAAACCAGTCCCAATTTGAATCATTTTCAATCTCCACCACGTATGCTTATCCTTAACTATTTTCACTTGCATCTTCTGTAATCTCCTCTCATAAGAACAATACACTCTCTAACTACATCCTTTATCTGAACATCTAGCTCATACTCTATCACACTCTGATTTGTACATCTTAATGTCATACCTTGACTTCAAAGAGTACCTTAATATAGCAGTCTTCATATCTTCTAGAGAATTGAGCGTATTTCCCAACTCGATATACACACCTTCTTTTTCCGATTCAGTCCTCAGACCAATGTCTTCCTCTTCTACTTTATCTTCATCCGACGACAATGGATCTGGAACTCTTTCCTCGTCCCACACATCATCTCCGCTGTCCTCGTCACTCCCATCAACACCACCATTATCTCTCTCAGCAACTTGCCCAAAGTGAGCCTCCAAATCTTCACATTCATCTTCCTCGACACCAACTCGATTTCCATCCTCTTGAAAGTATTATTCTTCAAATTATTCACCTCGTCATAATCTTCAATAATTTCTTCTTCTTCTCTACGTCGACGTTGAATTTGAAACTCACGAACTTCATTATTCAGATAAGTGTTTCCAGAAAAAGAAGTCTATCTAGCTTCACTTTTTCGTCTTGGCATCTCGAAAACGAAGGATTGAGAGAGAAGAGAAGAGAAAATTTGGGGATTTTTCCAAATTAGGGATTTTGTTAAAAGTCTCGTTTTTTTTCTTTTTCTTTGTGTTTAACGAAATGTTACGTTTCAATTCACAGAACCACTTAACACATCTAAACGTGGTTAACTAGTTCTGTTTAAAAAGTTAACGTCAGGATAAAATGACATGGTCAACAATAAGTTAGGGGTTTAATTGGGATCAACAGAAAAGTTTAATGTTTAATTTGGAGATTAGAAAGTTCATGGTTTAATTTGACCTCTTTTATAAGTTAAGGGTTTGTCTGAGATTATTCTCTTTCTTGTATATATACATTCCTAACGTAAATTAACCCAAATTTATGGTGCAGGTTAATAATTGGAATTTTATATTTATTATCGCTATGTAAATAGTGAGAGAAATAAGTAATTCTTTCTTATCATTCAATCAAATGATTCATAATTATAGTCTTATTGAGTTTCTGAAAATAAGTATATCATGAACTTGTCAAGGGAAAAAAAAACAATGGTACAGTCTGCTATATCCTAGATAAAGCCTATGGAAATATAGACTAACATGAATTATTTCCAATTTCCGTAGTTGAATATCTAGATATGATAAATTCTAATCAGGGGAATGTTATAATAATCAAGCTTTTCAACTTAAACAACATTTCATCTTCGATAAAAATATAAATTAGGAGAGATGGTTTCAAAGAAACAATTGAGAAAGATTAAAAGCTCTTTAGTGTAGACGTAGAGTATCGTTTACAAGTAGAATTAAAAATTGTTGACGAGAAATATCATACTGGAGGAATAAGAATATTCCTTCAGGGAGGTAGAAGATAACTAATTCACAGAATATTGTAAAGTTACTACAAAATGATAGTTCCCAGAGTTTAGCAGAAATTTCTAAGGCCAAAATGGAATTGAAAAAGGCATATGCTAATGAAGATATTTATTGAGAGAAAAAATAGAAGTGGCTCAAGGAGGGAGACGTGGAGGACGACGAACATGATTATTGGTCTCACGAATATTATTGGATATTAGGTAACTACAGAAGTGGAGATTCTTGGAAAAGCTACCCGTTATTTTACTGACATATTCTCTACAAGTGGTAGAGATTGTGGTAATGAGTCATTAAGCAAGATTGAACCCAAAATTAACCAAATTATTTTGGGTAAGGTAATAGAAAAGAGGTTGAAAAACTCTTTTTACGATGGATCCCGACAAAACACCCGTTCCAGATAGCATGACAATTTTTTTTTCTTCTAAAAATCATGGGAAGTCACTAAAGTAGATATTATTAAGTTGGGCAATGATTTTTAGATCTCGGGCTCATTTGAACAAGGATTAAATGAGACGAACATTTGCCTAATTCCAAATATCTCCAAACCAACAAAAATGGCGGAATTTTGGTCCATTAGTGTATGTAACTTATGTTACAAGATTATTTTCAAGGTGTTATGTCTCCGATTAAAGAAGGTCATGTCGAATCTGATTTCCAAAACACAATCTGCGTTTGTTGCTGGCATATTGATTTCAGACAATCTTCTGATTGTGCAAGAGATGTTTCATGCTCTACACACAATCAAAGCAGTTAAAGGCAAGTTCATGGCTATTAAAACATACATGAGCAAACCTTAAAATCGAGTAGAATGTAATTTTGGCGAGAGTCTACTCTGGAAGTTGGGACTTAATGATAACGGGATACAGTGTATTATGCATTACATCACTTGTGGGGAATATTTAGTTCTACCAAATGGTATACCTAGCAGGGAAATTATCCCGAATTAAAAAAGGTTTACGAGAGGGCTATCTTTTATCTCCGTATATTTTTATCATACATACTGAGGTACTCGTTTCCAATCGGAGGAAAGCTGAACATGATAATTTGGTTTCCGACATTTCAATTGCGATAAAGAGTTAGAAAATTTCACATCTTTTATTTGCTGATGATAACTTTTTTTGTAAAGCTATTACATAAGAGGCTAACCAAATTCGGGATAATTTGGAATAGATAATTAATTAAGATAGCATAAAATCAATCACGAGATACATAATACTTCTGGTGGTTTAGCGTTCTGGTTCTTATGAATTTTCTCTGGTTTACTTTGGTTATTGCTATGTTTGGTTCTGCAGTTGCATCATCAAGCAACTGGATAGGCAGCATGAGTGGCTAAGCCACACATTCCTTCAGGTGCATCCACGCCTCTTTTGATTCGCATGTAACCATTTTCTCCCCAATATTCTCCCCATGAGTTCTTAAGCAACCAATACTTGATCCCTTCTTCACTTGTACCGTAACCAACCATCGTAACTGCATGATTATGTCGCGTTCCACAGAACTCGTCCTCAAATATTCCACTAGCGTATTGCCTAAACGCATCTCCTGACCCAACTATACTCACAGAAACAGGTTGTTGGGACACTGCTTTTAGCAATGCTTCCTCATCATTTACAGGAACTTTCTCGTATCCACTGATTGTAGCAGCAACTGAATTGGTTTGTTGGCAGCTTTGTTGTGATGTTTTGTAAGGATAGTTCTCCTCTCTACTGATTCCTTGGTTGTCTTTTATGTAATTAAAAGCTTCCTCAAAATTTCCTCCATCACATCCATTGTTTATTGTGTTGCAATCTAGTAGTTGCTGCTCAGAAAGTGATATGAGCTCTCCTTTAGAAATCTTTGTTAAGCTTTCCACAGCCGCCACAGCCGTGAATGCCCAACAACATCCTGCAAGCATTTTTTATAGTTATATATATATATATATACTCAAAAACTATATTGAATTTCATATACAGTTAATTCTAATAATATTTAAAATTATAAAAGCCTGTAATTCTTTTCATATTTTTATGATTTCCGTTAGCAACATAATTTTCTTATACGAATTTATAAATGATAACAATACCTTTTTAGTAAACTTTTAATATTATTTTTAACACATGGGAAAATTTTTGATTGGTAGAATAAATTCTTCTAATTAATAAATTTTAGAAATTAAATTTTATATAATAACTAATAAGATAGTGCAATAGTAGTGAATATCGTATTTTGGATAGTCATGCATTTGCAAAAACAATCATATTTCTCCTGTTTATATATCGCATGTGTTTATTAATCGTAAGCAAAATAACTCAAAACTTAATTTTACAACTGTTAAAAATAATCTCACACTATTCTTCATAAGAAATTACAATTCAATCTCTTATGTATTTATAGACTAACTTAGATAATTCCTAAGTCTAAAACAAATAGAAAATACTTTTAGATAAGCTCCTAAAAAAATTCTCCTAAATCTTTTTATCTTAACATATTTAGATAACTCCTAAATATGTTAAGTCTTGCTCCTTAAACTTCTTGAGTCTTCATGATTAAGTTAACATTCTCTCCCTTAATCTTGAACTCCTCTTTTGTGTCTTGAACTCCATGAATAAGCTCCAATCTTTCCTTGGCTCGAAAAGAAGTTGACTTAGGAAACTTTCCTCTTGCTTGTTTCCCAAGCAAACATGATCCACAAGTTTCTTTCTCAATTTTTTATTTTTGACAACCCTTTTTACCATGGACTTGTTTATCATACTTCTCATAACCTCATTGTTAATGTGTCCTAATCATGCATGCCATTTATTTGATTCACTAAGATAAATTGCTTGAAAACAGCTCGACAATTTTACCTCCATTCGAACCTTATACAATCTATTTTTGGATCTTGTTGCCGTTATGATTAAGTTTCCTTCCTTGTCTAGCATCTTCAAGGCCTCCTCTTTCATGTGAACTTCACATACAACCTCAGTAGCTTGTCCAAGAATCATGATATTACTCTTCAACTCTGGTATGTAGTAGATATCCTAAATAATCTTTTGCTTCCCTTCCTAAGTCTCGAAAACAATCGAACATTTTCCTCTAATATCTACTCTCGAATCATCTCCAAACCTTACTTTCCAGTAACTTTCTCATCAAGACTATGAAAGTAATCTCGACATCCAGTCATATGGTTACTAGTTCCATTATCTAAGTACCAAATATTATCTTCCACCAAGGAATTCTCATAATTCTTTGGTTCTACATTCTTCTCGTTAAGGAAGACAACTTCTTGTACTATCAACTCTTCTTTCTTGTGAGTGTCTTCCCTATCTTCTTTATCTTCATATGCCTCTTGAAACTTGAGAAGCCTATCGGGACACTTG
The DNA here is from genome assembly GCA_023374145.1 of Lepidium sativum. Classification (NCBI taxonomy): domain Eukaryota; kingdom Viridiplantae; phylum Streptophyta; class Magnoliopsida; order Brassicales; family Brassicaceae; genus Lepidium; species Lepidium sativum. Next base: position 16,183 of record JAKUCM010007714.1, read on the forward strand.
GAAGCAAAATGGTCTTTCTTATCACAACACCAACAGATTATTTGTGAATAATTGTTCTTTTCACCATTGTTTTTTCCCTTTCCCTCGACCATGACTACCTTGACTTCTACCTCCACCACGTCCACTATTGTCTTGTTGGTCATCATTAGTATATAGAAGTTTCCCTTGGTCATCTTCTTGCTCCTCTTCACGAATCCTTTCCTCATAGATTTTTAACCTTCCAACTATATCCTTGAAGCTTGTGTTCTTTAAGTCTAAGACTTGTTCAAGGGCTGCGATGATATGTATATACTTTCTTCGTGGAAGACTATTAAGGATTTTCTTCACAAGTTTTGGTTCGGCAATGGTTTCTCCTAGAGCAGCTGATTTTGATGATAACTCCGAGATTTTTCCTACGAAAACATCAATAGTTTCTGTCTCCTTCATCCTTAATCTATCAAACTAAGCTGTTAGTGTTTGTAACATAGCTTCTCTTACTCTCTCCGCCCCCAAGTATCGAGATTTTATTGCTTCTCATACCTCTTGTGAAATTTCGAGATCCCCTAACTGTAAGATAAGAGTTTCCGGTATACTTTGGAAGAGAAGTGCCTTTGCCAAAACGTTATTTTCCTCATATTTGCTTCCTTCGACAGCTTCCCAAACCTTGTGTACTTTTAAGGTTAGCTTCATTCTCATTGACCACGGTGTAGTTGATGGCGTTCAACATTGGACATTGAATCGAGCTCGAACTACTCTCTCTCTGTTTTGTTGTAGGGACTAACTCTCCCATCTTCTCTTCGGTTTCTCAAACCGAATTTCTTGACTTGATTTAACAATGCTCTGATACCAATTTGTTAAATCAAGTCCCTGTAAACACACACAATAATAAAGACTTTTTTCTTTATTAATCTTAAGCAAAATAACTCAAAGCATAATCTTACAACTCTTAAGAATAATCTCACACTATTCTTCATAAGAAATTACAACTCAATCTCTTATGTATTTATAGACTAACTTAGATAACTTCTAAGTCTAAAACAAATAGGAAATACTTTTAGATAAGCTCCTGAAAATATTCTCCTAAATCTTTTATCTTAACATATTTAGATAACTCCTAAATATGTTAAGTCTTGCTCCTTAAACTTCTTGAGTCTTCATGATTAAGTTAACAGGTTTGGGTCTTGCGAAAAATCCGATATGAGCCGTATCATAAAGAGTCGAAGATGCATCCAGAAATTGATAGTAATTAAGAAATGGTACGAAGCCATTATACAAAGAGAAAGAATGATTTATAAATTAATTAAAATATAAGTAATTTGATTATATATTATATGAATTCGAAGGCAGTGTTATATAAATTGAAGTTGGGTATATGTATGTACGTAGCGACATTATCTATGTATGAATAGTTAACAGGAAACCGAGGGTTGTACCTCTGGATGCAAGGGAAGTAGCCCACTACAATAAAGGTTCCCCATTCTGTTTGAATAGTACTCTAACAATTGAAGTTTTGTAATCTTCTTATTGCTCAATTTTCTACATGTTACGAAGTCAAGTCAATAGCCAGTCTATTTACATAATTTATTAAGTTTGTTTCGACAAGACTCCGAGAATAATTTTGAGTTAACCTAACCGCAATTATATTATTTTAGTTTTGGAAATATATACCTATTAAATGATTTGATTCAGTTTGTTTTTTTTTTTTGAATGGATATTTGGAATATAAACTAAATTAGACCTAAAATAAGTTTTGTTCTTAATTAGTTTGATTCCGAATTTTATTTGTTACCAAACATACAAAAATCACATAATTACTTGTAATTAAAAGACCCAAAACATCAAAAAAATATAAATAAAAAGTAATAAAAAAATTTCTCTTCCCAAGTTGTTGGGTGACCAAAAATATAATATTAGCTATTGCTAGTATAACTAATTAATTAGTAGAAATAAGTTTCATATTTTAATGGAGTGGGAGTAAAAAGTGTCTCCGTTATGTTAAGAAGGAATTCATATAGGAAACTAAAAACATCAAACTCAGAAACTTGGTGGAGTCTAAATTCTAAATCAAATGGTTAGTAAATCAAATTATCGAACCGCATGAATATTTATTTGATCAACTATTTAACCAATAAAAAAAACGATGATAGATAAATACATTTGAACTACAAATTATTTGAAAAACTAAATATATATTAATCAAATAATAAAAGGAAGTGAAAATTTCTTATATATAAAAAAAGATTTGGATCGATAGAGTCTTATTCATAGATTAAATTTCTTTTTAATCTACTAATTATAGTGGAAACGAGCCGAACCTCAAGATCATAATCATTAACTGAATCATTATAACCATGAGACTGAGAAGAATTCGGCATATTCCATTCCAATTTTGTATTTGACTTTGATTAGATCATACAATCATAAAGTTGTATATATCCCGAGAAAAGTCATAATCATGATTCATGTTGTTAGGAGACATAAATTCAAAACCTTTAAATTTCTGTGGATTTCATTAAATAGTTCTTAATAATAACGAACAGATTTTTACATCTGTTTTACATAAGGTCCAAATAACGATGAACAAAATCAGCAGATGCATTTGCAACCTGTGGGAAATGAGATATCGCATACCCATTCACACCCAGGTGGACATGGCTTGCGTTGAGGATGCATTGGCATAGTGACCTCTTGATCCATCACATTCGAGACTGACTCTTGCTGCAATAAACTTCGACTTTCTACCATTCCACCATTAGGAAGTGTAATTTCTACAACGTTTAAGAATAATTGTTATTACTATATATAATTCTACCATTCCACCATTAAGTCATTTATAAAATTCTGTAGATTGATCAGTTTTTTAGTTTATAAAATTCAAATAAAATCAACCAATATTCATATTGTGTCAAATAAAGTTATACTTACGAGAGACAACTGCAAGGAGGCAAAGAAGAGTGAAGATGTTACAAAGTTTATTCATTTTGACTGAAAATTTTGTTATGAACTAGATATAGACTAAAAAGATAATGCTAAGTGTGAGAACTTTCAGGTGACTCAGTCGCTTATATATAAATTATCAGACTATTTTTTCTTACATTACTCACTTCATATTTTTTTGATCATTTTTGGACCAAATTTTGTTGACTGTATATTTCTGGTCAAACTCAATTTTTTGTATTTATTTTTGGTCAAAATTGATGACCATTTATTTTGGTAAAATTAGCAAACTTTGGTGGAGGTGAATTTAATACCTGGAGTTTTAATATATATAACTTTAGTACTTGACCGTTTCGCAATTTTATTTAGTTAAATTTTTGGTCATTGGTCAAAGTATATTCTTTACTATTTTTACGAGATCCATTATCAAAAATTTACTAGATCCATTATCAAAAATAGAAAGTTAAAAATGTCAAACAAATCTTCAACTTACAAAAAAAATTAAACTAAACCATTAACTTTATAATCTCTGAATTAAACATTAAATTTTTTTTGTTGACCCCAATTAAATTCCTAATTTATTGTTGATCATGTTGTTTTACCCCGACATTAATTATTTAAACATAATTAGTTAATCCTGTTTAGGCGTGTTAAGTGACTCTATTAGTTGAAACGTAGCATTTCATTAAACATAAAGAAAAAGAAAAAAACGAGACTTAGAGCAAAATTCCCAAATATTTGACGAAGAACCCTCAAATCAAATCTATTTCTTCTCTCAAATCTATTATGTTTTTCTTCTTTTGTTCTCGTCGATTTCCTTCCAGCTTCTTAATAATGAGCTTGAAGTCTGAGAACTCACAAACTAGTGCTGCTCGTGGGCTTCAGTCGAAATGTGGTTATGAATTAGAGGTAAAAATCTTCACATCAAAGACACAAGAGAATCCGGGTAGACCTTTCTTCCTTTGCATAAGTAAAAAAGAGGTACATTTGAGTCACTACAAGAGAACATAGAATTTGCAACTCCGATTTTCGTCTCTAATTCGTTGTAAAGGTAATTAACAACGATTTATGGACGCTACGTGTTTAGTCGTGTCCTGCTCGTCGTAAGACAAGAGTCGTTGTGAAATCGTTGTAAATTTTAACAATGCCCGAATTTCGATGTTAAAACGTCGTAAACCTGGCGTCGTAAAGACATTGTAACCTATGGCCACCATTGTAAAGTCGATGATAATTTAAACGACGTTAAAACGTTGTAAATTTAGCAACTAACTGATAACGCAACCTTAACAACAAATTAGAGTCGAAAGGTTTTACAACGAATTAGAGTCAAAATGTTTTACAAAGAATTAAAGTTGAAACATTTTACAACTAACTAAAGACGAAATTTTTACAACTAATTAAAGACGAAATGGATTACAACTACTTGAGGACGATGTCTTTTACAACTAATTAGGGACGTTTAATTACATTTTATGCCACAAATAGTTATTTAAAAATTTTAGTTGAAAATATTCATTTAAATTTTGTATTTTAATAAATTTTTGAATTGAATTAATTAAATAAAATTTGATATTAAAATATGTTACAAAATTATTAAAATTTACAAAATATTTATCGTAGTAGTTCGTCGAACATGTCCGTACTACGGTCGTATTGATTTTAAGTAACTTGTTGGTTTAAATCGACATCAACATTCTCCGTAGGCCTGATCGCGAGGTCCCGACGTCTACACTTCAATTCCTCAGTTGCATGGGGATTGGCCACAATCAAAATATCTATCATGGACTCCATTGCAGCAAACTTCTGATCCGTCGCTTGTTTTAGGTCGGATATTTCTGCACGGGAAACCATCAACTGATTACGGAGCGAGTTTTCCCCTATCCAGTTAGATGTAACTCTCTGGACATCTTGGGCGGATCTTATTCCAATTATCCATCCCTTTTTCGTCGGAGCAATCTGGAAAACCATTAAGTTAGATAATAATAATTATTATTTAAATTTTGTGAGAGAATAAAAATATTTTTAAATTAAATACATGCTTAGAAATTGCGTTAATTTCAGGAGTACCATCAAGGGATTCCTGGGAAAGCTGAGTCTGACGCTCCTGAACAGCAGCTTCAACCTGACTGTTTAGCCGCTCACATCAAGGATCAATGAAGACGTAGGACTTAGTCTTATGAGTAGCGGTGTATAATTATAGAAGCATAGGAATTTGTCCAGTTTTTTCAGCCCAAAAAAGTTAATTTTAAATTAAAAGTTAATTTAGTTTAAATTAATAGTAATTTAATATTTGTATGGCTACTCTGCCGAAAGGCATCTGGCCTACAGTTTGAGGCATAGTGACTGGCAACCCATCCAGACCAATCGTTTTCCGCGATGCGAAACACTGAGCAGCTCTCTTCACCGAGTTCGGGTCTACCCAATAATTCTTCAACCCTTCCCAACATGCGTTGGTCATAAATGTTGGTTTCCCGCCATCTCCCTTCACCTCCCAAGCAATCTTCAAGTCAGAGACTATGTTACAAAGCCTCTTCATGGCTTTCTGCCAGTCTCGTTGATGGAGACGTCCTAATTCCAACGTTTCTAGTAAAAAGAAAATTTAATTAGGATTTAATATTTATTAAATATATATTTTTCATAAAATGAAATTTTAATTTTAACAAAAAATTAAATACTGCGAAAATCTTGAACTATGTAATGCAAATGTAGTGGGGTGTTGATTTCCAATTAGGAGTCGATTCTACGAAGTAGCTTTTGATGCATTTTGTAATGCTTCGCCCCACTTTGTTATCCACACCAAACCTGAAAATTTTTAAGCGGATATAATTAGTAATTATTTAATTATAAATAAATATTTAAAATTTGTAAATCTAATAAAATAATTAATATCTAAACGAAAACGTACCAATAAGTACCAGTAGGTCGATCGATATGTAAAAGGGGCAAATTCTCCCGATTTGAAGCCACGAGAATATCCTCCATCCTAAATTGTGCATATGGTGCATCTGGCGGCACCAAAAGGTCTGCATGTACCACTGCAGTAGTCGGTGGAGGGTCTACGGCAACTTCCACTGTTAGTGAAGGACCCAGCGGAGTGTGACTCTGCGACTGGGACTGTGACTGTGTCACCGACACTGCAGAGGAAGTTGATGACGATGCAGTTCCGTGCACAATGTCACTGTAATGGATACGATGTGTATGCTTACGGGGGAGCCATATATGTTGTACCTACAATACAATTAACAATAATTATATATTCCACGGTAAATTATAAATTGCAACGTAAAAATTAAAGTCTAATCTAATTCTAAATTCTATACATACTACATAATTTATAAACATCCTATATAATTTCTAAACATCCTATATAATTTCTAAATAAAAATAAGTATTCTAGAGTGAAGGGAGAGGAGTACCTTAGAGAGAGAAGGAGGATTATTGAATGATGCAATGAAGTTGCAAATTTCGTGATGTATATATAGGAAGTACAAGGCGTTGTAAAAACGTTGGGAAGTAATATTTCCTCTTAAAGAAGCTGTAAAATTAGGATCTAATTTACAACGCTAGGCTTGTAAAAATTTTGCTAAGTGTTGGTTCAATGTATCTTAACGGTACAATGTATCTCAATATTAACAACAAACATCGTAAGGGTGTTGGTAATTACCAACGTCCTTACGACATTTTTATTTGCCAACGTCTTTACGACGTTTTTTTCCTAACAACGTCCTTACAACATTTTATTTTCCAACGTCTTTACAACGTTCTTAGGTAACAACGTCCTTACGACGTTTTATGCAACGTTTTTACGATGTTCTTGCGTAACAACGTCCTTACGACGTTTTATTTGCCAACGTCTTTACGACGTTCTTTTGTACCAACGTCCTTATGATGTTTTATTTGCCAACATCTTGACGACGTTCTTGTGTACCAACGTACTTACGACATTTCTTTGTTTTACCGTAGACTTTACGATATGTTTTTTTTTTGCCAAAGCGTTTTTCGGTTTTTGTATATATTTACATCCACAACTCCAAATTTGTTGTATCGAACACATCTGTTAATTACAGGATCACACCAGTCACATTTGAATAACACGTATTTCAACCCAATTAATCCTACAAATTCCACTTCGATAATCTCTTGCAAAACCCCATAGAAATCGGTTTCACCCTTCACACATACTCCCCAATTGGCTATTGCACGCCTTAAACTGTACTCAAAGATATGAAATGTGTATCCTCTGGTGAAATACATTGGTGCTGTTGTTATCTTAACAATTGGACCTTGAATCAAATCATGAAACCATGGTGGATAGAATGGATCATCATAGTCAACCTGTATACACAATTAAAAATTAATTATAACATAATTAGAATTCTCATAAATATACAATTTACTCTTACCTGACCCTTCAACCAGAGTGCAAAGTGCATATCTTTACCTGACTTACAAATAAACTACATGTATAGAAATATGTTAATTTAATTAGTAATACTAGACCATAGTATTAAA
>JAKUCM010007715.1:0-41688 GCA_023374145.1 Lepidium sativum
GGGGCGAGTCGAAACAGCAACAATCTTTTGTTTAATATACTAAATGTGGGGGCTACTCGAGTCAACATTCCGTGGTTCCACCACCTTGCTTAATTGAAGACGAGTTGAAATAACAACAATCTTAGGTTTGATATATCTAAGGTGGGGGTTACTCAAATTTTTTAAAGACCAAAGACTATCCTTTACAATTTGGAGTGACGACTCCTTCGTGATTCCACGTCATTTGGTATCAGAGCACACTTACAAGTTAGTTAATCTTTTCATTTTCTATCTATTCATCTTCTATCTTTTCATCTTCTACCTTTCCAATTTCTATCTTTTCATTTTCTATCTCTTAATCTTCTATCTTTTCATCTTCTATCTTTTCATATTTTTTTTATTAATTAGAAAAAAACAAAAAAGCAAAAAAAAGAAGGAATATATTAAAAAAACTTTTCATCTTCTATTATTTATAAAAAAAAGATATTGTTTGTTGCTTGTTTGTGTACCAAGATCTATCTAATACTTGAGTTGTGTGATACTTGTTAGATCATTGATCTTTGGGGAAAACAAATCAAGAGTGTTTGATTAGTTCTATAAAAACATTTTGAGATTCAAAAAAAAAAGAGGAAAAAGGCGTAAGGTTGTGAGAACATTTGAGAGAAAAGCCAATAATTTGAGGGAAACACTTGTGTGTCAAACACTTGAGAGATTGTGAGGCATTTTTCTATTGAATCTTCTTTTTCTTACAGGTTCTAAGTATGTCAAACGCCAATAACGACAATCCGAAGGGTGATCAAATACAAGGAATTCCAATTCTCCAAATTCAATCTTTGATGGGAGAGATGACCCGTTTGTTGAGAGTTGAGATGGAAGCAGTCAATGAAAGTTTCGATCAAGTTCAAAATGAGATAACACTTAGGCAAAAACCTCGGTTTCCTAACATGTACGTTAGGCAACCGAGGCTGTGTTGACTACTATGGTCGAGATGGACACTCATCTACCTCGAGTCAATGTTCTACAAGAAATCGTGATGTTCAATGTTTTAAGTGTCATGGCAGGGGACATTATGCAAATGAATGTTCAAACAAGAGGGCCATAGTACTTAGAGTCAATGGAGAGTACGAAACTGAGGAAGAAGTGGTTTCAGATTCTATGTCATCTCAAGATGAGCTGGAGTTACCTGCAACCAAAGGTGATCTTTTGGTAGCTAGAAGGTCTTTGAGTGTGCAAGGTAAACTATAGGAGAATATGCAACGTGAGAATCTATTCCACACACGATGTCTTGTTCTTGATAAGGTGTGTAGTCTTATAATTGATGGAGGGACTGGGATTGACTACTCAAAAACATCCAAAGCCGTATAGGCTTCAATGGTGAAATGAGTTTGGAGAACTCAAAGTGTCAAAGCAAGTTGTGGTTCCATTTAGCATTGGGAAGTATAAGGACGAGGTGATTTGTGATATTGTGCTAATGGAGGTTGGGCAAATTCTTCTTGGGAGACCGTGACAGTTTGATCGGAAAGTTGTTCATGATGGTTTCACCAACAAGCATTCATTTGGTTATAAGGGGAAAACTGTTACGCTTGTTCCAATGACTCCTAATGAGATCTACCAAGATTATTTGCTTCTAAAGCAACATGTGGAGAGAGTTATGAGTGACTCAAACACAAAAACCAAAAAGAGAGTGATATTGAGAGAGAAACACAAAAAAAGTGAGCTTTAGAGTGAAACACACAAAGAGAGAAAAGAAAGAAAACACTAAAATTTCTTTGTGAGGTCAAGTGAGATAAAGAGAGCTTTGGTTTCACATCAGCCTATATTTGTACATATGTTCAAAGAGGTCTTTATGAGTTCTACTAACCTTGAACCCGGTTTTCCTAGTGGTGTTTCTTTTTTGTTGCAGGATTTTGGAGATGTATTTCCGGATGAGAACCCTAGTGGTCTACCTCCAATCCGAGGGATTGAGCATCAAATAGACTTTGTACCCGGAGCATCCATTCCAAACCGTCCAGCCTATAGAACCCATCCGGAAGAGACCAAAGAGTTACAAAGACAAGTGAGTGAGCTGATGGAGAAAGGATATATCCGTGAGAGCATGAGTCCATGTGTCGTGCCCGTTTTACTAGTTCCTAAGAAGGATGGAACTTGGCGCATGTGTGTTGATTGTGGATCCATCAATAATATCACAGTAAAGTATAGACACCCAATTCCTCGCTTAGATGATATGTTAGATGAGCTGCATGGTTCTTGTGTCTTTTCTAAAATTGATCTTAAGAGTGAATATCACCAAATTCGAATGAAAGAGAGTGATGAATGGAAAACAGCTTTTAAAACAAAACATGGTCTTTATGAGTGGTTAGTCATGCCTTTTGGATTAACTAATGAACCCAACACGTTCATGAGGTTAATGAACCATGTTTTGAGATTTTTTATTGGTTTGTTTGTGGTTGTCTACTTTGATGATATTTTGTTTTTTAGCAAAAATTTGAAAGAGCACAATGAGCATTTGAAATCGGTTTTAGGTGTACTAAGAAAGGAAAAACTATATGCTAACTTGAAAAAGTGTACATTTTGTTCGGATAACCTTGTGTTTCTAGGCTTTGTTATAAGTGCACAAGGCATTCAAGTAGACGAGGAGAAAGTGAAAGCAATCTGAGAATGGCAAAGTCCTAAAAGTGTAGGAGAAGTTCAAAGTTTCCATGGCCTTGCTGGATTCTATAGACGGTTTGTTTGTGATTTTAGCACTATTGCTGCCCCGCTTACTGAAGTGATCAAGAAAGATATTTGATTCAAATGGGGAGAAGCTCAAGAGAATGTGTTCCAACAACTTAAGGAGAAACTCACCAATGCACCACTTTTATCTTTTCCTAACTTTCTTAAAACATTTGAGATTGAATGTGATGCATCAGGTGTAGGCATTGGAGCTGTGCTTATGCAAGAGAAGAAGCCAATCACTTACTTTAGTGAGAAGCTTGGAGGAGAAACTCTAAACTATCCGACTTATGACAAGGAGTTGTATGCTTTGGTTAGAGCTTTGAAAACATGGCAGCACTATCTTTGGCCAAAGGAGTTTGTGATTCATAGGGATCATGAGTCTTTGAAACACTTGAAGGGTCAACAGAAACTAAACAAACGACATGCTTGTTGGATAGAGTTTATAGAAACATTTCCTTATGTCATACGGTATAAGCAAGGAAAAGAAAACGTTGTGGTTACTATATACTCTTGATGCTAAGGTTCTTGGTTTTGAGCACATTAAAGAGTTATATGAAACTGACATTGACTTTCAAGAAGTGTTTAGGACTTGTGTGAAGCATGTGTATGGAAAATTATATCTTCATGAGGGTTTTCTATTCTATGAAAATAAATTGTGCATTCCTAATTGTTTTTTGAGAGATCTTTTGATTAGGGAATCACATGGAGGAGGCCTTATGGGACATTTTTGCGTCTCTAAGACCATGGCTGTTCTAAAAGAACATTTCCATTAGCCGCATATGAAAAGAGATATGGAACGAATTTGTGCAAGGTGTGTTACCTGTAAGCAAGCTAAGTCTAAAGTCCAACCTCAAGGTATGTATCTCCCATTGCCTATTCCGAGTGAACCATGGACTGATATCTCAATGGACTTTGTCCTTGGGTTGCCTAGAACTAAGAGAGGTATGGATTCTATCTTTGTGGTAGCAGACCGATTTTCTAAGATGACACATTTCATTCCTTGTCACAAATCTGATGATGCTACATTTGTTGCTTATTTGTTTTTTTAAGGAAGTTGTGCGTTTACATGGCATGCCTAGGACGATTGTTTCAGATCGAGACGCTAAGTTTCTTAGTTATTTTTGGAAAACTTTGTGGGCTAAGTAAGGGACAAAGTTATTATTTTCTACTACTTGTTATCCACAAACTGATGGACAAACTGAAGTAGTCAATAGAACTTTATCCACTTTGTTGCGTGCTATAATTAAAAAGAATATCAGAACTTGGGAAGATTGCTTGCCTCATGTTGAGTTTTCTTATAATCATTCCATCCACTCGGCTACTAACTTTTCGCTTTTTCAGATTGTGTATGGTTTTAATCCCTTAACTCCATTGGATTTATCACCTTTACCTTTCAATGAGCTTGTGAACTTAGACGGGAAAAAGAAAGCTGAGATAGTCAAGAAGCTTCATGAAAAAACGAGGCTTAACATTGAGCAAAAGACTAAGAAATATCAAAAGCAAGCCAACAAAGGAAGGTGTGAGAAGAGCTTTACACCCGGAGACTTAGTTTGGGTTCACATGAGGAAGGAACGATTTCTAGCTCAAAGGAAGTCTAAGCTAATGCCAAGGCCATGGGGCCATTTCGAGTCTTAGAAAAGATCAATGAAAACGCCTACAAGATAGACTTGCCAAGTGAGTACAAAATCAGTTTTAGCTTTAACATTTTTGACTTGATTCCTTTTGATGCAGATGAACCTGATTTGAGGTCAAATCCTTTTCAAAAGGAATGGGATGATATGATCATGGAAAACAACAAGGAAGCTAAGGAGAACTTGGAGCTAAAAAATGAAGATCACAAGAGAGCTTTGGAGATTCCAGTTGGTCCAATTACAAGATCACGGGCTAAACAAATCAAGAAGAGCATTTGTGGATTTATTCAAGGCCTTTTGGACAAAGAACAACATAAGGAATCCATTGGACTTTATACTTGCCAAGTCCAAACCACTTTGAGCCTTCTAAAAGTCCAAGAGAAGTCCTAAATTAAGTCTTAAAGTTCAGCCCATGAATAGTGACGAATTTGGAAGACTAAAAGATATTTTGGAGGCGAAAAGTTCAAGAGTCCTTCTCATTCAAGTCATAGTAAATTGTGACATTTACTTGTCATTTACTTAGTAGTCTTTACTCTTCATATTTAAGACATTCAATAAGTTTAGAGGAATCTAGAGAGTCCTTTCTCTTCTTTATGAACTCATGTAATTCTCATTTGTAAGGATCCAACTTTTTTTATCAATAAATTTGAGAGTGATTCTCTTTTGTTCTTTGTGAACTTTTTGATCTTTCTTGGTGTGTCATATCCAAGGGATCAAACTGGTTATATCAAGTGATTTCCATCACACTTGTGTGGCCATTCCTAGCCATTGGCGTGAAGGGGCGAGTCGAAACAGTAATAATCTTTGGTTTAGTATACTAAAGGTGGGGCTACTCGAGTCAACATTTCATGGTTCCACCACCTTGCTTAATTGAAGGCGAGTTGAAACAACAACAATCTTAGGTTTGATATACCTAAGGTGGGGGTTACTCAAATTCTTTGAAGACCAAGGACTATCCTTTACAACTTGGAGTGATGATTCCTTTGGGATTTTGCTTCACAACCAAACCCACAAAATGATAAACCCTATCACGAGCTTCTCCCGCTCCAATCATACTCGTCAAAGCTTGGTCTTGGATAAAACAAAACCCGCGTGTGAATATGATAACACTAGCAATATCACAAAGGAGTTGAGCAACAAATATAAGAGTAATATGAAGAGCTGGAGCGTAAAACACATCATGCAAAATCATTTATCCTCCAAGATATAAAGTGCCCTTCTTAGTGGACCAAGCAAGAACATCATTCAGTAACTTGATTGGACAAGCATCGATGTTTTGAATATCAATAAGGAGAGATATGTCTCCAGTCATATGATGACTTGTACCTATATCTATTATCAAATCATATCAGCTATGTGTGTGATAACAGGTTTTTACGGTGTTTCTCAAATAACCTACTGTTATGTAATCAATTGCAATACAGTATGGTGTCAATCCACTGGGTGAGTAACTAACAATCGGGATGCAATCTACTTATCCTAATATAAGCCAGATTCAATTTGAGTGAGCAGTGATATAATGTAGGTGTGAATGAAATACTTAAAATAACCTAAAAGAAGAACGTGAAAACAGAGCAAGAGTATAGCAGTTTTGAGACATTAAGAACACTTAAATTAAAGAGATCTAAAACCTTAATCAAACATAAACAAATCTGGAAATCCCTAAGTTTTTTCTAATCTCACCCTTTCCTCAAGAACCCTAAATTAACTTACTCAGAATTCATGAAATAAAGCATAAAATCAGAATCGAAAACTAATTGCATAGACTTAAAAGAGAACTCGATATTGCTTTTTAGAGGATCAATTTTTGCTGGAAAAGATGATATATTAAAAGTGGAAATTCTAGTACAATTTATAGATCAACAAAGATCTTAAGTCTTAAAGAGAAAAGGAAAATTACTTAAAGAGAAAAAGGGAAAATTTCCTAGAAAGAGAAATGGAAAATTCCTTGAAAAGAAAAAAGAAAAATTCCTTTAGAAAAGAAAATGGAAAAAGGCCTAAAATAGTTGGGCTTTTGCCTTTTCACATAAAGGGGTACCATTGGGCCCTTTTTACAAAAAGCCCAAAAGAAAAGTCAATCTGTCAAAAGTCAACGTTCTGGTCCGAAAAATTCACTCGACCAAGTGTTGTCGAGTGTCATGCTCGAGTGGCGTAGAGATATGCCAAATCTTCTAGATCACATCCTGAACTTTAACTCTAGGCCAGCCGATTTTCCATTGGTCTTCTTGTAGTCCAAAATTCTTCATGATAAGCTCCAAAAAGTGCCTAAAAATACCCTTTATGCAATGTGTGCAATGCCCAACACTAAGTATGCAAATTATGCCTAAAAGGTCCTAAAACAATGATAATAATGCAGATATGAATGCAAAACATGCTAAATAATGGCCCTAAAATGTGGTAAAATGCAGTTACATCAAATCCCCCAAACTTAGTATTTGCTTGCTCTCAAGCAAATATGCATAGATCTAACAAGGAAGAGAGGTTGCTGACAAAGTGAACATCTTACTTAAGCAAACAACTTATCAAGCTCAAAAACCGTAATCCACAAGTGAACCTTATTCCTTTGTAAGAACCACAATCTACTTTCATCAAGGCTTAGCATAAAAACCTAATATTCTCTAACACTTAGTTGGACTCTTAAGAAACTTAGATTTGATTACTTTAAGTGCAGTCCGCAAGAGGGGCTATTGATCAAAGACCTTGGGATTCAACTTCCTCAAATTCAGCTAGACACTATGGATTAAGCATTTTTGATTACTTCTCAACTCCTACTCGTACTTATTAGCTTCATCTTTATCAATGAGACACGAAAAATTACGGGTTTACGCACAGTTCCGGTTCACCTTAGGCGTCAATGTATTAGCTTTATCAATGGGACGCGAAAAAGTACCGGTTTATGCACAGCTCCAATCCATCTTAGGCAACATTGGAATGGTTTCATCGATGAACACAAGAAGGTACGGGTTTACGCACAGTCCCCGTTCACCTTCGACCATATTATTTGAGCCGAATTGTAAGAAGAATGATTCTATATTTAACTTATGCTTTTTCTTTTTACTTAGCTAGCTGAACCTAAGGAACGATCTTATGCAATGTATCTCAAGCCCCTAATTTGGAAAAATGGAATTCGATTATGAGGCAACAAATCTGGTTCTTTTCGAGCCACAACCTAAGTATTGGTTTCAAAAGTCAATGATCTACCAATCAGTGTTCAAGAGGAAAAAAAGCGCAAGTCCAAGAGTTCACTATGGTTACTAGCCAATCAACCTAGCAAGTCTGTCTATTTAGCAAGATGATTCCCGAAACTCTAGACTCAATCCTATGTGAATGCAATGCAGCTATATGAACACTCTGTTTTTGATTGATACTTTTTTTTGATTTTTTCAAATTTTTATGGGTTTTCTATGCCATAGATGATATGCAATCGAAAAAATATGGTAAAGGAAAATATTTTTGGTTTTTCTATGCCTTAGATGTAATGTGAATGATGAAATGCAAAGAATAAAAACTAAGAATCACAGAAAACAAAGTCAAATGTCCTCTAGAACCCTCCCCCAAACTTAAATCACACAGTCCCTTGTGTGTATATAAGTCCGAAAGAGGATCCTAGACCAGCAAGTCAAGGGAAAAATAGGCAATGGTATATACAATGAAAGGAAGGAATTTGGTACCTCTTAGTTGTTCCAGTAGTTGGCGGCTACATTCCGCATGATTTCCAGGTAGTGGTTGTTGTGCCTCTGACGCTCGAGCTCAGCTTGCTCGAGCGTTTCGGTCGAGTGTTTGGATTGACGCTCGATCGGTTGTTGCTCGAGCGGCTGGCTCGAGCTTGCCCCAGTTGCATCAAAAGGCCTTCTGTATGAGAAGGCTGCAGTGTTTGCAGAGGAATGTCTAGCTGGTGCGGGTTGCTGCTGCCTTTCACGATCAGTGGATACAAAGGCTCGTCTTGGGCGAATCGGTGGTGGTAGTGGACCGCTGTTTCTTTCTAAAACAGCCACTCTTCTACTCAGCTCCTCATTCTCCTGCATTCTAGCTTCATCACTTGCAGTCAGCTTTTTCACTTTCTTCAACAGCCACTTGTTCATCTTTTGCAACAAGCCTATGTGCTTGTGTGTTTCTCTGATCGGCTCTCCTTGACGTGGTGGCATTTTGTACTCTTCAAAGCAATATGCCTCAGGATCCACCTCATCACTGTTTGTTGGAGACGAACTTTGTGGAGGGCCATTGCGATCGTATAAGTCTTCCAAAGGTGGATTGAAATCCGTGTTCTATCCCATCCTTATTGGCGTGTATTTCCTGTTTGGCAATAGTAGAAAAACGTTTGGTCTAAGCAAGTGATGGAAATAGTAGATGAGCTTACCTTGCACTTCAATCGTAGTTAGGAATTGGCTTCTCCTCAAGTGGTCTATGTTCGTGAACCGAGGATCAGCCCATTCTGCCTCATCGATTGGCACATCACATCTTTCCAGAATGCAAGTGACAAGCCCGCCAATTGTGATCTTACCGTCACGTCCTCCAGTCCTATTGTCTCTGGCCCAATCACGGTATGTGACTAACTGGTTTGCGAATTGGATGGTTAGACCAGCGTCGTTCCTATCTCCTATAATTGGGGATCCGTCACTCCTTGTACCAACGATGTCTTTGAGAGCAGTCACCAGCATTTCCATTTCCTGTAGCAAAACGTGAGAAAAAGGTATTTGCAAGGATTGTGCGAAAATACCTCAAGGCTGGGTTTTGGATTAGAGACACCTTTGATCGTGAGGATGAGAATCTGCTCCTTGTTGAGGCTATTGAACGCCACACATCATCTAGCTCCGCCTTATTGAAATCTGGTCCATAGTTCTCGGACTCTGCTCTTGGAAATTCGAATAGATCTCGAAGCGCTCTGAAAGTCATGCGATAATCTCTTCCCCTAATTGCAAAGAAAATGCAACCGCCACCTTGCCTTTCTTGGAGACTCACGTTTTCTGCATCATACAAAACGATTTGAACCGTCGCCAGAAACTGTAGAGTCTCTTCCTTGTATGCTTGTTGTGGATGTAATACAAATGTGGACAGCCCACAGTTTTGTAACATGAGATCCACATCTCTAGTTATTCCCATCGCGGTTAATGCCTCTTTGCATGGATAGCGGGTCCCTATGAAGTCCATTCTCTGCAGATCGTTGAGTGCCCTTGCTGCATTGTGCCTCTCTTTCATCTCCTTCTCTTTCTTCCCTGCCAGGATTATCTCTCTTGCTTCTTCAGCCTCTCTCTCGCCATATCCATCTGCACGAAGCGTTTCTTCAACAAGATCCGGATCCATATCATCCTCATCCATGTACTCTCTTTCCTCCTCCGACTCATTCTCAGATTGAATTACTAACCTCCTCTTTTCTTTTTAGTTAGGTATGTTCTTGCCTTTAGAAGACTCTCCTTGGGTAGGATTGCTTCTTAATCGAGCATTATTCTTGGCTCTGAGGCGGAGGAGGTTAGCTTGGTTGGTTTTGCGGTCAGTCATCGTGAGGATTGATCGGAAAAAAGTAAGTGCTTCGACGCTCGAGCTTGACACTCAAGCTGGTATGGTCGAGTGTAGTAGACGAGCTGAGAGAGAGACGGTTTGCTTCTGTAAAAGAGAGAAAAACTAGAGAGAATTGTTAGAGAGAGAATGTATTTGGTGTGAATGGAAAGAGAGAGGCTTCTCCTTCTTTTATAGAGGAGAAAAGATAAAGGGGGAATCTTTTCAAATTCAAAATTTGAACTTGGATTAAATAAAATCTTTTGAATTAAATATAAAAGATATTGCATTAAAGATAGATTTAACCCATTTTTTGCAGTAAATATCTCTCATTTTTCAGTTTTTGGCAGTTATAGGCGCGGAGGCATAGGAATAGGCATGGTGGCGGGACGCTCGAGCCTGACACTCGAGCAGGTTTGGTCGAGTGTCAGTATGCCAAGTGATGGCTGACACTCGAGTGGGACACTCGACCAGGCGTGGTCGAGTGTTGTCCCATCTTGTCGGTTCTGACCCCACCTGTCCTATTTTGGTCCCCACTTTTTTGTAAAAAGTACAAAAAACCTTCCAAGTGCATGTAAGATTGAATTGATGCAAGTAAAGATGAAAAATAATAAGTGTACTTAAAGTAGTTAAATATGCCGAAATAATTGAATGTATATACAGAGGATACCTTTGGGATTGCCTCCCAACTGCGCTTGTTTATAGTCTCAAGCTTGACTTCCTCATATTCATTGGAGATGAGGCGGCTCATCGAGCAGAACCGAAGTTCTCTCGGGAATCGTGCAGTTGGCCAAATAAGGCTTACCTCTATGACCATTCACAGTAAATCCTTCCCCATTGCTGTTGGCCAAAGTGACTGCTCCATAAGGTAGAACTTGTAGTACTTTAAATGGACCAGACCACTTTGATCGTAGTTTTCCGGGAAACAGCTTGAGTCTTGAGTTGAAAAGAAGCACTTGATCACCAACTGCGAGCGTTTTTGGCTGGATCTTTTTGTCGTGAGCTGCCTTTGTGCGATCTTTGTATGCCTTTGAGCTATCATATGCTTCAAGTCTGATTTCTTCCAGCTTTGTATGCCTTTGAGCTATCTGCCTCCTCTCTTGTGCTGTCTTGATATCAAAATTCAGGAGTTTGGTTGCCCAAATCGATTTGTACTCTAGCTCTACTGGCAAATGGCAGAACTTCCCATAAAGTAGTTGAAAAGGTGTACGTCCAATGGGTGTTTTGAAAGCAGTCATGTAGGCCCAAAGAGTATCATCTAATTTGGCGGCCCAATCACGTTTTGACAGCCCAACTATCTTCATTAAAATCGATTTGATCTGCCTGTTAGAGACCTCGACTTGTCCGCTGGTTTGAGGATGATAAGGAGTTGCCACTTTGTGTTTAACCCCATGCTTTTTAAGCAAATTCTCGAAAACTTTGTTGACAAAGTGGAACCCTACATCGCTGATCACAACTCTTGGCACACCAAATCTGAGAAATATTATGTCTTTGAAAAGTTTAAGCACCACTTTTGCATCGTTTGTAGGAGCTGCAATAGCTTCTATCCATTTTGAGACATAATCCACAGCAACCAGAATGTAGCTGTTCCCTAAAGAAGGTGGCTTAAATGGTCCCATAAAATCGATTCCCCAACAGTCAAACACTTCTATTTCCAAGATTGGATTCTGCGGCATTTCATTCCTCTTGCTTATACTACCCATCCTTTGACAGCAATCACACCTAGATATGAACTCCTGGCAGTCTTTGAAAATTGATGGCCACCATAACCCGGATTGAAGAATCTTATGTGCCGTTTTGAATGCAGCAAAGTGTCCTCCATAAGTAGATCCATGGCAGTGCTCCAATATTCCCTTGACTTCCTCTTCTGATACACACCTTCTGAATAGTCCATCAGACCCTTGCTTGTAAAGGTAGGGTTCATCCCAGAAATACTGCCTTACATCCCTGAAGAATTTTTTCCTTTGATGATAATTTAGAGTCTTAGGCAGCTCTCCTCCTACCAAAAAGTTAACCAAGTCGGCGTACCATGGTAAGCAAGTTCCCACAAGTTTCGATCCGATCGAGAAACATCTTTTCTGATTGTGGTTCTGACACTCGAGCAGGTGGTGCTCGAGCGTTTTGATCGAGCGTTTGATGGAAAAACTTAACAGTTGTTCTTCAGGCATAGAATCGTTCATTGGAAGGGTTTCTTCCACCTGTATCCTAGATAGATGATCAGCAACTCCGTTTTCTATACCAGGTTTGTCGACTATCTCCATATCGAATTCTTGCAGCAGCAAAATCCACCTAAGTAGTCTAGGCTTAGCATCCTTCTTTTTCATCAAGTATCTTAGAGTTGCATGATCCGTATGCACAATAACCTTTGATCCAACCAGATTCTCAAAAGCGAACACTACCGCAAGTAATTCTTTTTCCGTAGTGGCGTATTTCACCTGAGCTTCGTCTAGTGTTTTACTAGCATAGTAGATCACATTGAGTTTCCTATCCTTCTTCTGTCCCAGAACTGCTCCAACAGCATAGTCACTAGCATCACACATTATCTCAAAAGGGAAATTCCAGTCAGGTGCTTAGACAATCGGTGCTGTTACCAAAGCTTCCTTAAGTTCTAGAAAAGCCTTGAGACCCTCTTCATCAAAGACGAAATCCGCTTCCTTGCAAAGGACACGAGTTAGAGGCCTAGCAGTCTTTGAAAAGTCCTTGATGAAACGTCTATAAAATCCTGCATGACCCAAGAAACTCCTAATGTCTTTGACTGTTTTGGGAGGCTGCAGCTGAACCATTACCTCTATCTTGGCTTTATCGACTTCGATACCCTTTCTTGAAACCTTATGACCCAGAACGATGCCTTCTCTTACCATGAAGTGGCATTTTTCCCAATTAAGCACAAGATCTGTCTCAACACACCTAGATAAAACCATGCACAAGTTCGACAAACAGGAGGAGAAGGAAGAGCCATAGACAGAAAAATCGTCCATGAATACCTCAACCATCTCCTCAATCAGATCTGAAAATATTGAAGTCATGCAACGTTGAAAAGTAGCAAGTGCATTACAAAGACCAAATGGCATTCTCCTATATGCAAATGTGTCATAGGGGCAAGTAAAGGTTGTCTTTTCCTGGTCATTTGGATGTATAGGGATTTGGAAAAATCCACTATATCCATCCAGGAAACAGTAATATGAGTGATTAGCCAACCTTTCTAGCATCTGATCGATGAATGGCAAAGGATAATGATCTTTCCTAGATGCAGAATTCAATTTCCTAAAATCAATGCACATCCTATGCCCTGTAACAGTTCTAGTTGGAATTAAATCATTATTCTCATTCCTAATGACAGTGACCCCTCCCTTTTTAGGCACACAATGCACATGAGATACCCATTTGCTATCCGAAATAGGGTAAATTATATCAGCATCTAACAGTTTCAAAATTTCCTTTTTAACAACCTCCTTCAAATTCGGATTTAATCTCCTTTGAGGTTCCCTGCTAGAGTAAGATTCCTTTTCAAGGTGAATTCTATATGTGCACAAGTCAGGGGAGATCCCTTTAATGTCAGAAAGTGAATATCCTAGGGCTTTTCTAAACCGTCTTAATTCAGAAAGCAACATATCTAACTCATCATCAGTCAATGCATTATTCACTATTACTGGATAAGTCAAGTTAGATCCAAGAAACGCGTACCTGAGCCCGAAGAGGAGTGGTTTAATTTCCACTTTTGGTGATTTGAGCTCCGACCAGTCGTCAGCGGTCTGACACTCGATCTTGGTGTACTCGAGTGTTGTGGCCGAGCGTTGGTTTTCTGAGACCAAATCTGGACACTCGAGCTCTGCTTGCTCGAGTATTAAGGTCGAGTGTAATGCTTCGAACTGCTTTTCACTTTTCAGTGATTTGCAAGAGTCCAATAGGTTTTCGTAGACCTCAGTTTCCTCGTATACGTACCCATCACAACCGTCTTTTATCAAAGCAGTACCAAGGTGATCTTTTTCTACCAATTCCCCAAACAGATCCTTTGAAAGATCATTTATTTCTTGTACTACGAATAGCTAACCCTCAATAGTCGGTTTTCTCATTATATCGCTGATGCTGAAAGTCATCTTGAAATCTTTCCCCAGATTAAGTTCAATCTCTCCTTTTGGCACATTAATCACAGCTCCTGCAGTGGCCAAGAAAGGCCTATCAAATAATAAGGGGTCCTTTGGTTCTTCTCCCATATCAAGAACAACGAAATCCGTGGGGATTTATATTCCTCCAACCCGAACTGGTAAGTCTTCTAGAATTCCATGTGGAATCCTAACCGATCTATCAGATAGTACCAAGGATATCTTATAGGATTTGTACTTGTCGAACCCTAATCGTTTGGCGACTGTTAGAGGCATCAAGCTGATCGACGCCCCTAAATCACACAAGCAACTCCTAAATGTGAGTGGTCCCAACGAGCACGAGATTGTGAATGTTCCTGGATCATCAAGTTTTTTAGGCACAACTTTTCTTTGTATAATAGCACTGACCTCATGTGTTAGCACAACCATTCCTTCAACTTCTTGTGTTCTGTCTTTGACTGCATCCTTCAAAAACTTTTGGTAAGGGGGCATTAGCATAAAGGCATCCAGAATTGGTATTTTTACCTCAACCCCCCCTCATCTGTTTTTCAAAAAGAGCTTTGTACTTGTCTGCAACATCCTTTTTGAATCTCTGTGGGAAGGGAAGCTGTGGTTTGAAAGGAGGTGGAGCGAATGGTTTTGGGTCTTTCTGCAAGTCAGTTGTGTTTTTGGGGCTGCGGTTTTGACACTCGAGCAGGTGGTGCTCGAGCGTCGGAGGTTTCGGCTGTTCTGTGCTAATTTCTGTCTGTTCTTCGACCAAATAATTCTCCCCTTCCTGAAGGACATTGTCCTCAGTGTTCTCTGTCGTTTCAGCACGGATTAGGAATTCACGGCCACTACGGAGTGTAATGGCGCTGGCGTGGTACTCCTTAGGGTTTTGAACAGCTTTTCCAGGTAGTTGTCCGGTTTGTTTTATAGTGGATGAGGATCCTTGCTGATTCTCCACATACTTGAGACGGACATTAAGAGTCTCAAATTTGCAGTTGAGGTCATTATGTGAAGCATCTATCTTAGTGTGTACCTCAGCAAATTTCCTTGTGTGTGTGGTTCGTATCCAGGTGGTGGTTGGTGGTGTGTTTTTTGGTATTGATGTTTGGGTATAAATGGTTTGGGCTGTTGTTTGGGTGGGTACACCTGATCGTTTGGATTTGCTACGTTTGTGTTTCTGTAGGAGATGTTAGGGTTAGGTTTGTAGCTGTTGTAGGGTCTGTAGTTGTTGCTTTGATTCTGCATGAAACTGACCTCTTCAACTTGATCATCGTCTTCTTCAACCCGTTCTGATTCACTTACATAGTGTACTTGCTTATGGTGAGCGGAGAGTAACTTGTCCAGTTTGTCTTGTATGGCTTTGAGCTCCTTCCTACTGACCATATCTGAATATGTTGTGCCTTTAGGAGTTCGATCATAGTCTTCACTGTATTGGCCATCTGCTTGTGCTAAATTCTCAACCAATTCCCATCCATCATCGACATCCTTATTCAGGAAATTCCCATTGCTGGCTGTGTCTAGTAACATGCGTATCTTGGGAACGACGCCTCTGTAGAGAGTGCTGAGAAGTGACTCAGTAGTGAACCCATGATGAGGACATTGTGATTGGTACATCTTGAATCATTCTCAAGCCTCAGAGAATGTCTCTGAATGGTTTTGTTTGAAACCAGAGATAGAGTTGCGAAGTTTCGCAATTCTGGAGTTGGAGAAGAATTTGCCTAAAAACGCTTGTTTGCAGGCATCCCAAGATGTAATATACCCTTGTGGCAAGTGTTTCTCCCATAGGTGTGCTTTGTCTCCAAGAGAGAAAGGAAACAGTCGTAATTTTAGGGCATCCTCACTAACCCCATTTATCTTTGTCAAACTGGTTAGTCTTTCAAACTCATCAAAATTATCCAGCAGATCCTCAGAAGGCAAACCATGAAATTTATTGTTCTGTACCATGGAGATCATACCACTCTTAATCTCAAAGTTGTTGTTGGCGATGGATGGTGGAACAATGCCATGGCGTTGAGTGTGAATACTGGGAGCGTCACCAGCTCCAATGTGTCTAACTCTCCTAGGACGGGTTCCTAGTTCAGTAGCTTGTACCTGTTCTTCCATGTTCACCTGATCCGTGTATTCCTCGTTCAATCTGTTCCGTTGTTCTCGTAAGTATTCACGAGGCAAACGGTCTATTTCTGTCAGAGTATGGGATGAGATCTTCACTACCACGGGATCTGGTATTCATGCAAGTGGGTTTTCTGTTGGCTGGAATAACACTCGAGCAGGTGGTGCTCGAGTGTTTCTGGGTTCTGATCGAGCTTTCTGGCAACAGGAGAAAAATCAAGGAGTTCGAGTTTAGGTGGTCGAGCTTGTTGATCGAGTGTTCCTGAAAGTAGACAAAAAACCAGAAACGAGCTTAGAATATTGTAATGAATCTTAGTCTCAGGAAAATGATTTTCCTAATTGTAGCTATCTATTTCCCAGCCGGCAACGGCGCCAATTTGATAAACAAGTTTGCGTGGTGTTTTCTCAAATAACCTACTGTTTATGTAATCAATTGCAGAACAGAATGGTGTCAATCCTACTGGGAAAGTAACTAGCAATCAAGATGCAATCTACTTATCCTAATCTAAGCCAGATTCGATTTGAGTAAGCAGTGATATAATCTAGGTGTGAATGAAATACTTAAAATAACCTAAAAGCAGAACGTGAAAACAGAGCAAGAGTAGAGCAGTAATAAAACAGAGTAAATTGCAAAATAGAGTAATTGTAAAACAAAGTTTTTAATCTAAAAGAGCGTATTAAAGTTCACGAAAATTCTATGGAGAGAAAGGGGTTCTCGAGGTTAAGGATCAATGATTAGGGTATTCCTAGGGGTTCCAGACTTGTCTATCAACCTATTTAGATGACCTCTAAGCAAGGAATCACAAAGTAATCACATTCATTTAAGAGGCATCACTTGACTCTCGCCAACGATTCAAGGAATCACTTGACTCTCGCCAACGATTAGAAATTCAAGAGGCATTAAGTATGGACTTTACAAAGCCTAATAACACCCTAAACAATCAATCTCTTGAGCCAGGCGATGCTATCTTAACCTAAGCATGTTCAAGCGATTCCCCAAAACGCCTCTCCAAGGGGGGGGGGGGGGGGGGGGGGGGGGGGGGGGGGGGGGGAATCACCAAGATATCGAATTTCAATTGATCAGAAAGAAACAAGCATTAAGAACACTAAAATTAAAGAGATCTAAAACCTTAATCAAACATAAACAAATCTAGAAATCCCTAAGTTTTCTCCTAATCTCACCCTTTCCTCACGAACCCTAAATTAACTTACTCAGAATTCATGAAATAAAGCATAAAATCAGAATCGAAAACTAATTGCATAGACTTAAAAGAGAACTCGATATTGCTTTTTAGAGGATCGATTTTTGCTGGAAAAGATGATATATTAAAAGTAGAAATTCTAGTACAATTTATAGATCAACAAAGATCTTAAGTCTTAAAGAGAAAATGAAAATTACTTAATGAGAAAAAGGGAAAATTCCCTAGAAAGAGAAATGGAAAATTCCTTGAAAAGAGAAATGAAAAATTTCTTAAGAAAATAAAATGGAAAAAGGCCTAAAATAGTTGGGCTTTTGTTTTTTCACATAAAGGGGTACCATTGGGCCCTTTTTACAAAAAGCCCAAAAGAAAAGTCAGCTCTGTCAAAAGTCAACGTTCTGGTCCGAAAAATTCACTCGACCAAGTGTGGTCGAGTGTCATGCTCGAGTGTCATAGAGATATGCCAAATCATCTAGATCACATCCTGAACTTTAACTCTAGGCCAGCCGATTTTCCATTGGTCTTCTTGTAGTCTGAAATTCTTCATGATAAGCTCCAAAAAGTGCCTAAAAATACCCTTTATGCAATGTGTGCAATGCCCAACACTAAGTATGCAAATTATGCCTAAAAGGTCCTAAAACAATGATAATAATGCAGGTATGAATGCAAAACATGCTAAATAATGGCCCTAAAATGTGGTAAAATGCAGACACATCAGTGTGCCGTAAAGAATCAGTTTCTCGCTATTATCGGAAAGTTCCTCACTCGATGAAGCTTCTTTGTTGTCTTAAAAACTAGCCAAATTACTCCATTGAACAACTGTAAGAGATGGAATACCAGTAGGAGCTGTGATCATGGTGGATGTGGATGATTGATTAGCACTCAGAGTTCCTTTGTTTTTGTCACGTCCATGAGAAGAGCTTCGTCCGCCGCAAACTCGGGAAGAAGAACCGCCGAAGCTAATCTGTTCTCCCCACCATTCAGGATATCCAACAATGTTAAAACATTGACTCTTCTCATATCCTGTTCGACCAGAATGAGTACAGACAAGTGATTTTTTTGGGACTTTAAGTGTTGCAACAGACATACCGATAACTCCATTCATTACATGTTTTGGTGAAACTATGATGCCTTTCTTCTTGTACCACCTATGAGTACACTTGTCTGAGTGTTAATTCATATAACCGAGCAAGAAGGTTGGACCGAGTGATTCCAAATCGGCTGCAATCAAGACCCGTCAGAAATTGATGAACTGGAACACCTTCTTGCTTTTTGTGATATTCCACCATAGAGGCACAAGAAGATTTCTTACAACAACATGAAAGACCTTTATCCAGGTCAGCTAAATCATCCTAGAGAACACACAAGTACCATAGTATTGCTCTACGGTGAGACCTTCTTTTTTGAACCTCTGAATCTCATCCCGAAGTTAATGCTCACGTGTACTATCTCCAACAGAAAACTTCATCCTAATGTTTTCCCACATCTTCGAGACATTGTTTACAAGTGAGATTGAAGCACAAACCTTTTCGTCAATACTTGCTAAAATCCAGCCGATCATAAGAGAGTTGACCATGTCCCATCTCTCTGCACCATCCATTCCTTCTTCTGGTCTTTGTAGGGTTCCATTAATAAACCCTAGTTTTCTTTTCGTTCGAAGAGCATTCATCATGAGCTTAAAGCATCTTTCATAGTTATCTCCATTGAGTATGATCGAGGTGAGAACCTGTCCTCTATGCTCTCTAGTTGTGTATGTCGACGTGAGAGCCGGTTCTTTGATCTTAGCAATAGCCATGATCGTGATTCAAAGTCTAGGTTTTTCTTTTGTTTTTTTTCTTTTCGATTTAAACTCTAATTAGGATTTGTTTGTTTGTTTTTTGAGAGAAAATTTTTAGGTCAAACAAAAGGGAGACTCTAATACCATGTAAAGATTATTGCTCTATAACTACTTGCTTTATTTCGATGTAATCAATTATAATATATAGACAAACATAAGATTTAACCGTATAGTAAATTGTGTAACCTAACAATATAAACTAATGATGGGTTATGGGCCAATAGAACTATTCTCAAAAACACCAAAAGCACATTCTTGTTTGTCTTCTACAGTTTCGTGTCCTCTACTTTTGTTTCTATTCGATGTGCAATTGACTTTAAGTTGATTACCTGCACCAAGCTCGTTTTTTATTGACAATGTGTTCAAACAACCTTGCTCATTACTCTCACTTAAATTGATGAAACATATAACAGTTATAACTAAGGTAAAAATAATAAGATGATTCATTTTTTGGTATGATATATTTTGCAGAGTAATATGAACTGAAAGGTATCAAATTAGCGTTCTTATTGGCACCTTATTGATTCACCTTACTTTTCAAAGCCAGATTCTATTTTGTCCATTATTTAAATCTGGTTATTATCTTTAAAAAGTATCAAAGCTATCTACCATCAAAATTTCTTATAAATACTTATACTTTGAGGTTTTAAATTCATATCATCACTCCTTCAGAATCCAAAAATGAATAATCACATTTTGTTAACGTTGGTTATTGTTATGTGTTTTGGTTTCAGTGAAAGTATAGTATGTAGTAATCCTACTAGTATGTTACCACGATGTGGAGGCAAAGGTTGTCTTCTACACAATTTAGAATTTAAAAACGATCTCGGTGCTGGTAATACTCTCACAGTCAACTGCTCATCCAATAGACACGAACACAAAGGACTTCAACATGTGAAATTCAAAGAGACATACAAATTCAGTTTTCCAGAACTTCATAGCAAAAGAATAGTATGGCAATGTCACTTGAGGCAATGTAAGAACATGGAGTTTTATTATAGCATATGGAGAGCTTATAGAGGAGCTGCTGATCCTCGATGTGCTCAAACACGATCATGGATTGCTAAATTTGATGGTATTCATTCAGTCAGAAATGGTGTTCCTAAAGGACATGAATTTAATTGGTCTAAATAATATGTTTTTTCATTCTTATAACTAATTATCATGAAGTTGAGTTTTTTTATTTGGTTTTAATGTTAATAAATTGAAGTTTTTGTTTTGTTTTGGCTTGATTGTATGAATCTTATAAATTGTTCACATCATTTCCCTTATATACTACTCCAAAATAATTATTTTTCCAAGAGATTTTTTTCTCTGTTGCAAGTCATTTATTTTTCTAGTATATCATCTAAGAAACTGTATTTTTTATATTGAAAGAAATAAGAAATTTGGATTAGAAGAAAAATTTCGAGAAATACACGAACAAGATATTGATAAAACCAAAATTCACTCGCACGATAATGAAAATACATTAAAAAAACAAATGTGGATGATTTTGATAATTGTATTAAAACGAATATGTGTAATAATAATAATCATCACAAATAAAACCAAACGAGCAATGCGCTCATGATGCAAAACGACACCGCATTAAGCACAGAACCAACGTTACGAGAAGCAAAAGAAGCGTCCGCCGGAGAATCATCACCGGAGTTATTATCACTGTCTTCCTTCTTCTTCGTCTTCGAAACCGACGGAGCCGGAGCAGGAGCAGGAGGACGAGGATCGAAAACTTGCTGAGGAAGCAAAACCTTATCGACCTGGTAAATAGCGAGCTGTCCATCACTGTAGACATTACCGGAGACGGTGGTGTTTGTTACACCGGTCGTAATATTCACGGTATTGCCACTGGTGGTAACGTTGAGAGGAAAATGTCCTTCGGCGGAGTCACCGGCTTGAGTCCGGAGAGGGTTACTTATGGTTTGGAAGTTAGAGGAAGAAACGTAACTTGGTATGACATGGAACTGAATTAGCTCTACTTGTTGCTCATCGTTTAAGGAATTTAGGGTTCCGGATTTAAGACTGGCGAAGGAGGAATCACTTGGTGCAAAGATAGTGATTCCGTTGTCGGAGTTGTTGAGTTGCCCGTAGAGTTGGTTACCAACGCCGGTTGATTTGAGTAGTCGGATAAAGATAGTGAATTGGCCTGCTTTTTCTAGGATTTTGGTGACATTTGTGGGTCCCGGTGGAGCCGGAGCCGCGGCTGGAGAAGATTGAGATAAGCTTCCAGGAATGGCCGCGAGAAGGAGGAGAAGGATGGTGGAAAGGAGGAGGAAGATTGGAGACTGTTCCATTGTGGATCTTTGTGTGTGTTTGAGAAACTTGGTATGTTATGGCTCTGTGAAATACGTTTTATATGAAGTATTAAAGGATTGTTTTAAAATAAGGGAAACTAATTGGTTACGGGGTCATTTTTCTTACAACTAATTAGTTGATTAGTAAATAATGATTGTTTTTGTGAATTTCTGTCACATGACTCACATCTTATACGTTATAAGATGAATATTTTTACCTCGAGGCAAAATTATTGAACGTCTAGAGACTATACATATATTATATACGCCAATACACTGTAAACTTGTTGTTCAGAGTTCAAACACTTCGCTACTAGAAAACAATTTAATTTTGACTATGATTATAAGTATAAATTGGTTAAACATAGTAATTTTGATTAATTTTTTACCAACATAAATTTCCAACAAATGATTTTTGACCCTTCAATTTTAATCAAAAATTAATCAGAACAACTATTTTTCGACCAATTTATAATTACTATCATGGTCAAAACTAAATTGTTTTATAGTTTACCGTCAAAAGTGATCACAATATTTTGATAATATATCGATTAGTCAAAATAGTTTTTATTATTTAATAACCAAATATTTATTCGTTATGAATTGATAAATTTTTGGTCATACTTATGTTGACTAAAATTTTGGTCAAAATTTATTGGTCACAATATCACATTTTTTTTGTAGTGCCTATCTTTTCCAACAAATAAAATAAACAAAAAAGGAAGTTTTAATGTAGTGTTTTAGTTTTTGAATTTACAATTTTGTTACGATGAAAAATCGTTTTTAATCAGACTTTAATTTAGTCATATCTCTGTATGGAGTTTAGAAAGTTTAAGATATAGACTGGTATTGTTGATTCAATTTTTGATTGAAAAAAAGAAGAGAAGTGTTTGTATGACATTGTGTATTTATGTGTATGTAGGAATTAAAAAAATAATCATTAGTTTGTAAGTAATTATCAAATCCTGTGTATGGAAAGGTGGGAGAAATAATGAAGAGTGAGGTATATGATAAAAGGAAGGAGCAACTTGCAACTTTGCTTGGAAATTAAGAAAAAGCAAACAAAGATTGATTTGTGGTGGGGTCTCTACCTCTCTCGTCTTAAGCATATTTAACATTTAATATCTTAAACCTAGTACAATTTAAAATACTTTGAATTGAACAAATTACAACACGTACGTTTATACGTATTTGATAAAACCAAATAAACTCGAATTATAAAAAACATTTATAAAAGTTTGTAATTTACAAAACATTTCGAGAAGGAGTGAGATTATGTGAAGGTAGGTGTGAATTGTATTGTAAGTGGGGCATAATGAAAAACACTCTCATCTTACTTTGATGTTTATGCTTTTATCAGATTTGACTTTGATTGTTATCTTCTTAGAGTATTTCCAATAAAGATATGATGTTAAGTTTCTTAAAATTAAAATATTATTATTTTTTATTTTAATTTATTTTTTATTTAAATTTTAAACTAAAAATGTAGTGTCCAATAAAAAGTTGACACGTGGTAAAAACCAATCTCTTAAAACTTTTATTTAAAAATCTTTCTCTATTGAATTTTTTAAAAATAATATTATTTTAATTATTTTGTAATATTTTAAATTAAAGAACCTCTCCAAAAAAACCTTCATTGGAGGTGGTCTTATTTCCTTGATATAAAACAAAAAATTTAATGTGAGCATAATGAAATATGAATTATGGTGATCGCTGCGAGTGTAAGAGCATCTCCAATGGTTGTCTTTATTTTTTTTTCAAAAATGAAGTTCTCTAAAAATGAAAGAGGGATTTGTTCCAATGGTTTCCTTCATTTTTTTCTTCAAATAAATATTTTAATAATATTTTGATTTATTTATTTTATTAATAATTTCTAAAATGTCCTTATACTTTTAAAATTTATATATTTGACCCACATATATTATTTTAAACAGATACTCCATAAGAACATTAATAAAATCATATAATTTCAAAATTTAATATAAAATAGATAAAACAAATTACAAAAACATTAACTAAACATCATTACTACTATATTTCTCCCATAAATGATCAATTAATATATTTCGATGTATGTGTATGAACACACATATTTGTGTATTTTGATTTGTTAATAATATGAGTTTGATAAAGAGACTTACTTCGTTTTCTCTAAACGTCACCAGATGATGAAGATGACATTCTTGGTGGGTCTTCATCTCAACGATTAAGTGAAATTAAGAAATTTAAACTCAAAAGGAAAGTTAGTGATCAAACATCAGATGCTATGAAGACTTTCGAAGAAGGAAATACACGACTGTTGGAGCAAGTACAAAAGACAAGTTCACAAAGACAACAATTATTGATCTCCAGAATAAAAATTTTGCATTAAAAGAATTTAGAGAAGACAACAAAGTTTTATTCCAAAACTTGAATTCCATAGAAAATCCAAATATTCGTGCACATATTCAAGCTCAACAAGCAATAATTTTAAGAAAAAGAGTTGATCAAGAAGCTCTTATGGCATCTACTTCTTTTGGACAATACTTTGAAAATATTAATGGATATGGAAACAATCTACCAGATTATTAGATTAATAGGTTTTGATGTTTATGATATTTTATTTAAAATTTTAATGATAATTATGTATTTTAAGTTATGTTTTGACAAAATTTTTAGTCAAATAACATGTTGGTGTTGGTTCGAATCATCAAAAATGTTAGTTTTTTTGTTCCAATAATATTCAAAAACTTTAATTATGTATAAAAAATAAAGCATCAAAAGTTTAAGGATCATTTTGTAAATAAAAAAATCTGATTTAAAAATATGAAGAAACAAATGAAGATTCTTCAAATTTGAAGAAAACAAATGAAAATCTCCAAATTTGAAGGGAGATTTGAAGCACCATTAGAAAATGTTTTTCTTCAAATATAGAGTTTGAAAAAACATTTGAAATACCATTGGAGATACTCTAATATTAATGATGATCGCGGGTGATCACTCTGATAAATAGCGACGTTTAAATGATTTTAGTGACTACTTTTGTAATGGAACACATGTCATTCTCCATACACTTTTCATATAACTACAACTAGATTAATTGATCGCTAAGCGATCCATCAAAGAACATGGCCTAACTAATCTCAACGATGGTTCAACTTGTTTCTTATTAGATTAGTAGTTATAGATTCCTATAAAATATAATAAGTACAAATAATGCCTCGTCGAATTACTAGTTACTCCAAAACTAAAAAATAAATCAAAAGACAGGACAGGACCATATGAATCCTACAAGCTACACGGCCATTGCATTCGAAGTTGGAAGAGTAGAAGAGTATTTAGCAAGAAAAACAAACAAATATTTATAACTATTTTTTTGTTCTAAGTTTTGTAGCCTCTTAATCATGATTCAAATTTTCCAAACTTGAAATTCTATAATAACGGATTATCCAATTTTCTGAAAAAAAAATTGGTAAAAAAACTGCAGAAATAAACATTTAATTTCCCATTTTATAGTTTTACTTTCCACTGTATATAATCGTTAACAAAATTTATTACAAGAATGAAGCCAATATATTAATCTTTATTTAATATAATAAAATACGAAAGAAAATCACTAATCAGCAAAGTTCCACTTCCCCTGAAAACCAGCCATATCATATGCTCATTCCATTTGCATTCTCTCCTTCCCAATAAAGAATTCATATCTCTTGTTTATATTCCATTCACAAGAAAACTAAAAAGCGCAACGTTCTTGAGTAATCTGTTGGGAAACAAGCACACAAAGACGCAGCAGAATAGAGTTTAGGAGAAACACCAACATAATCTTCCTCGGATCATCCCAAAGGCCCGGTTTTTCCAAGATAAAAAGCCGAGAAGAATTAGGTGAATTCAACCAAATCTTTTACACTTTGATGAGTATAATGAGAAGATTCATATTCAAAGTTCTACGCGTCCGTCCAATCCCTAGACACATCTCATTCATCATGGATGGAAACCGAAGATTCGCCAAGAAACAGAAACTCAAAGGTTTAGACGCAGGACATAGAGCCGGTTTCATATCCGTGACTTATGTTCTTCAATACTGCAAAGAGATTGGTGTACCTTATGTCACGCTCTATGCCTTTGGTGTTGATAATTTCAAGAGAAAACCTGAAGAAGTCAAGTGTTTGATGGATTTGATGCTGGAGAAAGTCGAGTTCACGATCGATCAAGCTGTACAAGGGAAACTAAATGGTTTGAAAATAATCTTTGCTGGTGAATTGAGTTTGTTAAACGAACGTCTTAGAGCTGCAGTGGAGAGACTGATGGAAATTACTGAAGAGAATAAAGATCTGACTGTTGTGGTTTGTGTTGCTTACAGCTCAAGTCACGAGATTGTTCACGCTGTTAGAGAATCTTGTGTTATGAAGCGTAATGATGGAGATGGTCCTATAGTTTTGGAGGTGAGTGATGTTGAAAAGTGTATGTATACATCGGTTGTGCCGGATCCGGATCTGTTGATAAGATCCGGAGGAGGAGATCGGCTGAGTAACTTCATGGCATGGCAGACTTCGCGGTCACTTCTTCACAGTACGGCGACTCTTTGGCCGGAGGTAGGCCTCTGGAATTTGGTTTGGGCCATTCTTAAATACCAGAGAATGCAAGATTTCTTGCAGAAGAAGATAAAGCTCGACTAAAGAGTTTCTAAATTAGACCCTAGAATGAACTTTAATCCTTATGTTTGGTTTATAGGTTTCTTCCGTATTAAGAAACGACGAATCGAAGGAAAACAATACAGGAAATTTTCTTTCTATTATGTATGGGAACCAAATACAAACACAAGTACACAAAACATCGTGAATCGTTCGATTTAAAGATGCTAAAAACTACGATTAAAGGCTTTAATTTAAACACAATTTGGTAAACAAAAGCAAACAAATCTGTGAAGATTTAGTACTTAGCTACTCCAGGACCAGGTTTTTCTTGGAACCTGCAGACATTACACAGAGGTGAGAACAGAGAAGGAGTTTGGTATCTGTCTTCTCCACCCATCATAGGCATTGGGACTCCGGTCTTAACCGGACTAACGTATCCAGGCCGATATGTTTTCCCCAAAACGCCCTCAACAAGGTCACTCAGGTTAAAGAACTTGAACTGTGTCTCTAGATGAGCAAAAGCATCATCTTTGGGAATCTGATAGTTATGAACTCTATCTTCTTCTTTGCCAATTGGTCTAACGTTAATATCCATCTGAACAATCCCAGATACCGTGACTCTCACGTTATTCCTCTCATCTGTTCTCTCAACAACAACTTCCCTATCTTCAAGATCGATTCTACACTCTGCTTTGCCTCCTGTTGGAAATTCAACTTCTTCTCCGTTCCATCTAACCACGAGAGAGTCTACAGAATCGTCCCAAGACGAAACCTTCTTGGCCGCGATGACGAGGTTGTGACTATCGAACATCACTGAGAAGGCTTGAACCCATGTGAAGTCTCTGGTTCTACCAGCAGGTCTTGTACCAATGAAATGTGCATTGATTTGAAGATTCTCGTCAGAGACGATGGCAAAGTTTCCGTCTTTGCTTCCATGGAAGTAGAACATAACTCCATCTCCTCCCACAAATCTCGGGTCGTAACACAAAGATCCATACCCATTGCAGTTTGCTTTCCTCCCTATTTAAGAACACAAAAACCAACCAACATTTAATACATTTGTGTTAGGAACTTCACATCAACAAATGTTACAAACTTAACAAAATTACATTTTGGACCTTGAAAAATGTTTCAGAATGTTGAGATTTGGGACTTACATTTGCAGGTGACTTCACATTTGCTGCTACAATCGATGAAACAAGCTTTGTCCTGCTTGTTCTTCTTTGGTTTCCTTTCTGGGCATTCCTTAGGACAAGTAAGAACCTTCTGGTTACAAGAACCTCTGGCTAAGCACAGAACTCGCTCCTGGCCCGAGCCAAGTGGATTCAAAACATTGTAGTTCGTTGAAGCTGCATCATAAGCACCTTTCTTTGTTGCAGAGACAGCAAAAACAGAAACAAGAACAATAACAGTCACAAGGACCCGCGACATTTTTAACAAAAGAAGAAGTCTTTTGCTGTAAATTTCTGTGGGGTTTGATTTGAGAGAAGTGGAGAGTGAGTGTTCTTATAGACCAGAGAGGCTGCAAGTAAGCAGAAGAGAGCGGCTTAATTAATGGTCCAGATTTGATCAAATCACATGAAGAATCGAAGACCGTGTTAGAAACAGCTTCGAATTTTGTTTATTAAATTCTTTTAGAGAACTTACCACAATTAGATTCAAATTCAAGTCCTTGAACTAAATACGATAATCTGCAATTCTTTTTTTTTTTTTGATATAATTTCATAATCTGCAATTCTTAATAGAACAAAGTCAGCATATCGAATAAAGTGTCATACAAAATCATTAGTGAAAGGTCGGCTGCAACAATTTTAGATGGTTGGATCGTAAAGTCACATTTATGGTCCAAAGTAAACAATCTAGTTCTCTGACAAGAAGTTCTCTGACAAGAAGTTCTCTGAAGACTTTAGTTCACAAGTACTAGTAACTGTATGAGAATTACAATTTACCAGACGATGCGAAAATCTAATTTTTATCAAAGAATCTTTAACTATTATGCTTACACGTATTTTTACGTCCATAGAATACATCTATGGTTAGAGCATCTCCATTGGAAAATCTTAAGTAGAGATTCTTAATAATGTAAGAATTAAATTAATATTATCTTTGAGAGAAAGAAGAGCGAAGATCTCTTAAGTTTCTTATTTAAGAAACTCTCGTCAACTTTTAAGAGACCCACTATTAGGTGGAAGAGTATAATTGGATGTAAATTTTTAAAGTTAAAATAAAAATAAAAATATTAATAATTTATTCTAAAGAGACTCACCACCTCTCTTAACCATTGGAGGTGGTCTTATATCCTAGGATCGAACACTTTTACCATCAAAATTAGAGAAAAAATGGGCTAAATGTTAGGAAATACCACGTAACAAAATAATTCAATCAAAACGAAAATGATCAGCAAACTAAAACATTTTTAAATTTGTATGAATATATTGATGCCATTATATCAATCTACTGATAGACGATTCTAACTAATAAATTCAACATCCAATTCTAGCTTTTCCTACTAAAAAGTAGATCAAAAAAGATTTTATGATGAATTTTGAATTGAACTATAAATCATGTGTTGTCAATCTAATTGTTCACAAAATAATATACACATTGCAACATTAACATTATCAAAATAACATTTTCAGCTAGTTAATTTTGTACATTGTAGCATTAGTAAATATATAATAATTTTATACAGTTCAACACAATACGTATTCTACAAGACATGATTATAAATTGGTATGAATATTAATTTATTTTAGTTTATGACATAAAAGAACTTATTATTCTTTCATCTAATTTTTTCAAAAGAAAAATCCAACTTGTATATCATATATCAAATAAAACGATGAATACAATAAATTATTTTAAAAAAAATTGAAAAAAAAAATTGTTTCTTCATATTTCTTTAATGTTATCAAATGATCTAATATCACCCTTCAATCAAATATTGATGTTTAGAATGATCTAAAATATGAAGCAAACACGTAGACGACTCTTATGATATACTATCAATATATTTTTATATTTTTTAAGTATATTAAGGAATTTTGTATACAAAATAATTGTATAATAATTACATGAATATAAATTGATAATTTTAATTAATAATGTCCCATTTTGTGAATCAGAAAAAAATCAAAGGACCTAATGTCGAATTATAATGTATTTGCCTTTTTAGGTTTTATACGATCTACGATTTTTGTTTGACCGAAGTTAAAGCTGTATACAATCTATTAAAACCTGTATACAATACTACTTTTTCGTTTATGAAGCACCATGGAGATAAATGCGTGTATCAATATCCATTTAATTCACCTTTTCTCTTTGCTAATCAATTCAGAGACCCTTCAAGCTTCCTTTTACTTATTCTACAAAGTTTTTAGGGGAAAAACTTAAACAAAAAAGCAAGAGAGAAACTATGGTTAGGGTTCATTTTGGTTCAAAGAAAAAGTCAAAAACTGCGAAGCGGCCGTCTTCGAATTCAACCATTGTTGGCGACATGCAGACTGATGTTACAGTTTCCCATCGATCAACACCTATTACAAAACATGTATCTCTGATGTCTAAAATTCTGACAAACGATGAACTAATTCCATCGGAAAATAATGTTCTCGCTCTTTATCATCCACCGGCGATATTAACTGGCTCCAAGTCAAGCGGTTATGAGGATCTAAGAGAAGAAAGCTGCGATATTTTACAACTTGATGATGTCGTAGGAGATATAGTAGCTTCACGTCTTCTCAAGCGACGATGTAAATCAACTGATAAACAACGATGTTCAAAGAGCCAAAAATCTACACGGATTTCATCTTCATCAAAATTCTCTTACAACAGTAAAAGATTCGTGTCTGCTGCTGCTGAGGAAAAATATAAGCTATTTCTTACCAAAAAATGATTCATGAGAATTTAATTTTGTTAACAGATTTAGAGTCTGTTAAATCTTGGATTGAGACTGCTGGTTTGACGCCTTCTGTTACTTAGTCTGAAAATTTGATTCCTATGTTGTTAAGAATTTCTGGGCTAACTTACCAGTTGTGCCTCTTGACTCAACCTCTCTGTGTGTTTGTAAGAGGACATATGTATGAGGTTTCTGGGAAAAAGATCAATGAGCTGTTTGGTTTACCAGATTTTGATGATAGTGAAATCATTGAAGATTTGGATGGGATTTCTATTAGAGATATGACTGTTTTATTAACTAGGGCTAAGTAATCAAGTTTTAGTAAGATTGTGATAGCTTCGGATTTCCCTAAAGAGCACATAGAGTTATACAAGTTTTGTTGTAAAAACTGGTTTCCTACACTCAATGAAGCTTATGCCAATCCAAAGCGTTGTACTTTGTGCTATCAGATCATAACCAACAAGAAATTCAATCTTGGTCGTATTATGTTTAGACATCTGATTTTTGTGAGTAAGAAACTGGGGTCTGATGTAACGCTACCATACGCTGGAATGATATGGAAACTTCTTAATGATCAACATACGGTCGTTGTCGTCCATTTTGATGCATATCACAGTGTTGATGACCCTCCGGTTATGAAAAAACGGAAGCCTTATGTAAGACGTGAAACAAAGAAAGAAAGCTCATCTTCAGCTAATGTAAACTATCGGCAAGCTCTTGAGAAGATTTCTGCAATATGCAACTTTGTTCTTTTCAGAGGTTAGTAGTTTACTAAGAATTTTACTTATCTTACTGCTTTAGTTTTTATTTATTTTAAATTTTAGGTGAAGAAGACTCTGAAGGTGATGGCGAAGGAAATTAGATGATGTTCGAATCCAAGTATGCAAGCTATATGTGTGTCCGATGAATATCACAAATCTTTCTGTTTCTCTTATTATCTACTGCAGTTCTGTATGGTTTTCCTATTGTTGAATTTGTTATCTTCTATTACTACATTGAACAATTGGTTTAAACTTATTTACAACTATTTGATCGGTTCTTCTAATATTGTTTGTCTTTATCATCTCCAATTCAGAACCTGTAATAACTTTTTCAGTTTTATCTCATTTGTGAGTTCTTTAGCTTCTTTTTTTGTTCACTTTCAATTGAAGCCATGAAGAAGAGGAATCTGGAATCTGTTTCCAAGTTATTGTCTGTTTCAAAGATTCTTAACCGGTCCAAAACTGGAATTGAATCTTTCAAGTAGGATTTAGTAAAGAAGGAGAACCAAGAAATGGTAGGTTTGTTAGATGACTTCAAAATTTGTAGAACATAAGACTTTACTATAAATTTGAGCTGAGTAGTGATGTTTTTTCCTATGTTTTTGGTTAGGAAGCAAAAGTTATTGGTCCTGAGTCGATGGTGATTTCGGAAGATGAGAAAGAAGTTGTAGAGACATTATATGGTTTAGCTGGAATGTTTATTGAGACTGATTCTATTGTCAAGAAAATGTGTTGCTCTTCTTAATGAGAAAGATGCCAACAAGAGTGACACAATCGTGGTTGCGGAAGCTGACTTACCAAACCAGAATCGCTTAAACCAGTAGTTTCAGTTCTCTTTTTAGCCAAAACTAATCATTTTGATGAAATGCCACTAAACCAATCTGATAACCAGCCTGTTTCAAAAAGGTTTGTAGCACTCCTTGTTAAACTTTTGTTTTGTTTTTTTGGTTTCTTATGGTTGGTGGTATTTGTTGTACTGACTTCATTTATTTAGATTTCAATTCAAGTATATGTACATCAAAATATTACTTTTTAATAAAACCCATACATAGTAGATTGTTGTTTATAAATATGTTTAATACATATATCATGAATCATTTACAACAAAACATCAACCTGATTTACTCTCTCTTGAAGACCATTGTGAACAAAATACGTAACTTCAGTGGTTACCAAAAAGTTGTTTACTATCCTCTAATCACATAATTAAGGTTAACGTTTGATGAAAAAAATTCTAAGTAGAAACTACATTTTATTAGATTTTTTATAAATACAAACAATATAATTATCAAACAACTGTCAAACTTGAAAACTTAAAAATTTGTTTAACTTATGTACTCCACTATTTCCTGTAAAAGTTTTAAACTTTTGAATTATGTAGAAACCAAGCACTCGATAACGTTTATCCAACCTTATAGTTTCTTGTGTTCCAAACCAATCTAAAGATTGTAATTATTTTTACACACTTAACATCAAATTTGAACGTTTACATAAAGATACCTTAGAACAAGAAATTACCGATTTTTGTTTTATTTCTTTACGCTCTCCTTTTGCTCGCTTCTATTTAAGTATTTATGTTATCTCTATAAGCTTAAAAATCTAATTTTTACACAATCCTACAAATTACTATGAGATCTATAATTTATTTAACCCGCGCAAATCGCGCGGGTAGCATCATAGTCTTTAAATATTATGCTTACACGTATTTTTAAGTTCATAGAATACATCTATGGTTATATCCTAGGATTGAACACTTTTACCATCAAAATTAGAGAAAAAATCGACTAAATGTTAGGGAATAACCATGTAACAAAATAATTCAAACAAAACAAAAATGATCAACAAACTAAAACATTTTTAAATTTATATGTATATATTGATGCCATTTTTTCAATCTTCTCAATCTACTGATAGACGATTCTAACTAATAAATTCAACATCCAACTCTAGCTTTTTCTACTAGAAGTAGATCAAAAGAGATTTTAGAATGAGTTTTGAATTGAAGTATGAATCATGTGTTGTCAATCTAATTGTTCTCAAAATAATATATACATTGCAACATTAACATTATCAAAATAACATTTTCAGCTACTTAATTTTGTACATCGTAGCATTGGTAAATATATAATAATTTTATACAGTTCAACACAATACGTATGAAAAGCTAACGTGACCATTGATCACGGATCTTAGAATTATATTCATTATTGATTCAATTTACGGTGGTTGCATTAATTAATCAAAGCATTATGGAGTTGACATTTCAATATTAAGTCCATTAAATATAAAAAAGAAACTAAAGTTAGATTGTATTGAAGTCATGTACTCGTGTGAAGTAGTATTAACATAATTAAATTTCCTCGGATCACATGAATTCATGCAACTATGCCTAGAAAATTGATAGCTTCCATTTTTTAATAAATTCTTTGATTATTTATTCTGATTTTTGCTATTGGTTTATTAATTTTAGCGAAAAGAGTACTCTTTAAGCATCTCCAGTTGTTCTTAAAACCCCCAAAGAGACAGCTACTTCAAAATTGAGAGATATCAAAAAACTTTATCCAAGAAACTTTATGGCAGATTCATATTCATTAGTTTACACATAAAATGTAGATTTTATCTTTATTTTTATTTTAGATATATCATAAACCTATAAGTAAACAAACATAACAAATAAACAAGAGAAAAATAAGAAATCAAGGGTTTTCTTCTGGCACAAGAAACGTCTTACATCTCATAAACCCTTAAAAACATCACAAACGGGCCAAATATATTATTATTTTTGGCTCTTATTACATTAATATTTATGAATATAAGATATTTTCAGAAACAAAACAGTTTACAAATAAGAATAATTCACGAATTTATATAAAATCATAAAAGTTTCCATCTTACTTCTTCTCATTACATATCAGCAGAGAGAGTTGA
Organism: Lepidium sativum; assembly: GCA_023374145.1. Lineage (NCBI taxonomy): Eukaryota > Viridiplantae > Streptophyta > Magnoliopsida > Brassicales > Brassicaceae > Lepidium > Lepidium sativum. The sequence continues at coordinate 33,549 of JAKUCM010007715.1, forward strand.
TTCTTCCTGAGGATTGAACCTGCAGAGTCTGCAAGTTGGCGAGTAGAACGATGGCGTTTGATATTTGTCTTCTCCTCCCATCACAGGCATTGGTACTCCAGTCTTGGCGGAGCTGACGTAATCAGGACGATAAGTTTTTCCCAATACACCCTCAACGAGCTCACTTAGGTTTAAGAACTTGAACTGAGTCTCAAGATGGGCAAAAGCGTCATCTTGTGGCAATTGATAGTTGTGAACTCTGTTCTCTTCTTTCCCTATTGGTCTCACCTTGATATCCATCTGAACAAGACCAGAGACAAGTATTCTTACGCTGTTTCTCTCGTCGGTTCTTTCGATGACAATCTCTCTGTTTTGTCCTGAAATTGCTCTCCATTCTGATTGTTCGTCTTCTGGGAGTGTGATAAGTTCTCTTTCGTATCTGATGGTAAAGGCGTCAGATTTTTCATCCCATTGGCTCACTCTATTGGCTGTGATCACAAGCTTGTGGCTTTCGAACATAACATTTAGAGCTTGAACCCATGTGAAGTCTCTGGTTCTTCCAACAGGTCTTGTACCGATGAAGTGAGCGTTGATCTGGAGATGGCTGTCTGAAACGATAGCAAAGTTTCCTCCTTTGGATCCATGGAAATAGAACATCCTTCCATCTCCTCCGACAAATCGAGGGTCGTAGCACAAAGAACCGTAGCCATTGCAGTTCGTTTTTCTCCCTGTATCAAAGAAGAAAAACAGAATTAACCCAAATTACTTGCGTTACACGCAAACCCAAATCTTTGTACTAGTGATTAATCCACGACTGAAATCGATGTTTTTGTTAACTAGAATCCAGATAAAAATACTATTTTTGCAATAAGAAAACTAAATCAAAAATAAAGGAGACCAATGGAATAGAAAGTACTTACACTTGCAGGTAGCTTCACACTTGCTAGTGCAGTCAATGAAGCAACCTTTAGTGTTCTTGTTTTTCTTGGGCTTCCTCTTGGGACATTCACCTGGACAAACAAGAGTCTTGTAATAACATGCACCACGAGCCTCGCACATTGCCTGCTCTTGTCCTGTAGGCAATGGTGTCAGTATTCTGTATTTAGCAGCTGCTTCACTCTGCTCCTTGTCCTTCTTCTCCTTTTCTTTCCTCTCTTTCTCCTTCTTCTCCTTTTCCTTCCTTTCCTTATCTTTCTTTGCCTTTTCCTCCTTATCCTTCTTCTCTTTTTCCTTCTTGTCCTTCTTCTCTTGTTCCTTATCCTTCTTCTTCTTATCCTTGTCCTTTGGACCGTTTCCGTTTCCATTTCCGTTGCCGTTGCCATTTCCATTGCCGTTACCGTTTCCGTTACCATTGCCGTTTCCGCCGACCCCACCCACGTTGCCGTTGCCGTTTCCATTGCCGTTGCCATTTCCTTTGCCGTTGCCATTGCCGTTACCGTTACCGTTGGCTACTTGTCCCTTGTTCTCTTTATCGTCATAGCCGTTGCCTTTCCCGCCTTCGGTCGCTGCAATGACTATATCGTTCAGGAGAAGGAATGCGAAGAGCGCGACAATCACATAAGACTTTCTGCGCTCCATCTCTCAAGCTCAAGTCTTCTTTCGCTTCTACCGATTCTTTTTCTTCTTTGGTTTCTTGATATGTTTCTGAATGTGTATTTGGTTTGATGAAATGTTGTTGCAGAAGGTGGTTTTTATAGAGGAGAAACAATTGACTTAACTTGTTAAAAACTCATGACAATATTTCTTGCTTCATACTATGAAAGAAGCCGACTCTTTGAGTTCATCGTAAGTAAAAAAAAAGCTTGACTTGATGAGCATTCAATTTAGCTAAAATACTTAAACAACTTGAAACAAAACGTACATATGTTATCTATTCACATTCTTTTTATTCATCGCTTAAAGAGTTTTAATCAAAACACTTTTTTAGTTACTTTATTTGTTCCCAATAAAAGATACTCCTTACAATTCGAACTATAAACCTAGTCGAAAGTTACCAATAACCCTATATAATCAGTTTGGTAATGTTATTCAGTCACTAGGTAATAGAAATTCGTCTCTCTATAAACTTTTCTGCAAATTTTTTCTTTCCAATGGTATGTTCTGGATGACTTTATGTGCAAGGAAACGAGTAGCGAGAACGTGAGGACACTTTGAATGAATAATGAAGTTAAGTCATCATGTCAAAACATCTCTGTAAATGTGTGTATATTAAGAAACTGTTTTTGACTTTCTTTGTCCAAAGCTGTCCACTATTACAAGACTCTTTCCTTTTAGAAGCACCATACAAAAGTCAAAGCGCCAAAGTCAGCTTCCGGTTTACTATTAACCGGTTTAGATTCTTAGCCCTTGAACCAAAGCCGTACCAAGGATGTTCTGTTTATTTAAGTTAACAATACAAAGCTGTCACTTTGCAAAAGCTCAAATTCGTGGCCCAATTACCTTACACAATTCACAAGCCACAGACCAAACTGAACCAGGAGACCTGTTTGAGATTCAACGGTATACAAAGTTGAAATTAATAAAATAAGTACATGAATCCACTAACGAGTCTTGTGAAACATTCTTGTGTGAAGCAAATTGCAAACAAACTTGCAATTTTCCCAAAACATTTTTGAAAAGAAAAAGAATCCGACACTTTCTATTGATATTATTTCAAGAGAACTAAGTTTATTCTCTCTATTGAAATATAGGAAGATCAGGCTTAGCTTGTTCAAGACCAAGACTTGTTTCTCCAATAGAAGCAACAGTACTGCAACTGCTTGAAGAAGCTCTTTGTTCCATCTCTTTCGTCATCTTTGTGAAATAACTATGCCTGGAAAAATGAACCACAAAGAGTTAAATTTGAGCATATCAAATTATGACAGTTTACGAAATCAAAAGACCCCGAAAAGGATGAGCGAATTACCATCGCATGTCAGCAGTTAACTCGGGATGAAAAGCAGTTGCTAACAAGTTTCTTTGCTTTACAGCAACAATGACTCTCGTTTCAGGAAGAGCATCTTCCTGATTTATCCAAGAAAATGAAACCAACAAGAAGAGATTCATACATGTCCTCACAAAAGCATAACCTTTTCATGAGCATTGGTGCAAAATTCAGCAAACCTCTTGGATTTGTACGGTAGAGCTTGAATACAAGACCTTGTTTGATGAGACAAGATAATCCGCCAGGATTTCGACATCAGGGCCCACACTGAGAACAGCCGGAGCACGTATGAACACTCCCCGGTATGTAGCTGGTCCACCTTCTTTAGATGTTAGTTGAGGTACTGAGATATCAGCTTCAAAACTCTGAATCTACACATCAGAAACAAATTTGAAGACAATTCTAAGATTTATATACGGTTAAGATCATATTTGATGCTAGCAGCAATTTTACATGTAATTAGTCAATGAGAAACCTGCAATTCTTTGATCTTCAATCAAACTCTTATGAAAAGCGAGTCCTCTATATGATTACATCACATCTCATGCCAATTTAAGCAGTCTCATTTTCCACAATATGCAAGTAAAATTTTGATCTACAAAAACTATCAGCACATCCCTGAGTTATGGTGAATAACATGAACCTGGAATCTTGGTAAAGACAAAATTTTACCTGGCTGCCAAAGTAATTCCTATGCACGGTGCAATCAAGGCCACCGACTAATTCTTGACCTCCCTCTTTCTTGCCTGAAATTTGCAACATTTTCTCCTTTTAGTTTCTAATTTTTCAGCAACACATTTGACAGAAACATGAATCACAAGTACTCTCCTCACCAACCGCTCTGTCTGCCAAGAATATAAGACCTGCACATGTCCCCCAAACAGGTTTCCCAGTCTTAACAAACTCACGTAGAGCTGGGAACTTCAAAAGAGCAAATGAAAGAAAATTAGAACAGAGAAGTAACTTTCTTCGTCCTGGCCACTAAAGACTGTATAAATCAAGTCTAAACAAAAGATTAAGCCAACTCTTTCATGATTTATATTCATTATCGGTATAGCTTTGCCAATGTCATCGTATCCATAAAAGATAGATATATCATCCAGGAAATCATCCAATCAAAGAGAATTTTGGTGAAAGGGTTTCAAGTACAAAACTTTAAGCATAAACAGAGAAACGACAAACACTACTTATGTACTTGTAGATTGATTAAAATCACAGAATACAAAGAACTTCATTCCAAAGCCAAATTCTTTGGAAAATACTAACTGAATTATCGAATAACTCCAGTAAAAATACATATCCCAGATAAACAATGAGTGAAAAACGCCAGATTCGTTTTCTACACACATAAAAAGGTACCTTTCCTAAATTCTCTACGTGGGTCCTAAAGACAACAAAATTTCATTCCAGGACAATCAGATTCTAGAGAGAGAGAGAGAGAGAGAGAGAGATGACCAAGTTATGGTACTCGGCGAGCTTGGCCATGGTGGTGCTCTCGCCGCCAGGAATGATGAGAGAAGAAACGGTGAGAAGCTGATCAGCCTTCCTAATCTCGACGCCTTGGACACCGAGCCGCCGCAAAGCCGCGATATGCTCATTGAAAGAACCTTGCAAAGCTAATACTCCGACGGCCATTGCGGTGGCGAGACGAGAGATAGAGAAAAAAGAGAGAGAAAGAGAGTGTCAGATAAACACCAAAACTACGTGTATGGACTCAGAAAGCCTTTTGTTGTGAGTGGAGGCGACAACGACAATTTTTTTCCCTTTTGTTTTGTGTTTTTTTCATTGCCCACGATCTGGAATACTAATAGATATTTTCTATAACAAGTACATTGGAATACACAATTTTGATATATTATTTCTTAACGTCAAAATAGTGAGTTATTGTCTCACATAGACATATGGGCGAGGTAGTAATCTCAAAACATATTAAATCCATAGAATTGAAAAATATTTAATAAAAAGAAAATTCAAGAATAGGTAAAATGATGAATTTAATTATGTATGCCAAAAATCGAGGGAGGGTTAGGCTTCCGCACTCTCCTGCAAGATTTTAATTCAGCCTTTTTAGCTAAACAACTATGGAGAATTATCGAATTTTCTGATTCCTTAATGGAAGGGAGATACTTTTCCAATAATTGTCCCTTAGCAATAAGAAAAAACTATATTTCCATCATATGGCTGGAGATGTATTACCTCAGCCATACCCTTACTATGCCAAGGGCTTATCAGACAGATTGGGAATGGCAATTCTATCAGAATATGGAAGGATCCATGGATCCCAGGTACACTTCCCCGTCCGGCTAAATTTTCTGACCCACCTTTATTTCCTGACATAACCGTGGATCAATTTATAGATAATGGCACTAAGACTTGGAAAGAGACTCTGGTAAAACAGTATTTTAATCCGGAGGATACTCTACTAATATTAGGCATCCCTATTCTCCGAAACCCGAGGAAGGATTACTGGGGCTGGCACTATACTAAGACAGGACGATACACAGTAAAATCCGGCTATCACATTGCAGAAAATCATAATATCGCTCTCAACCGATGTATTGGACCGAGTTTCCAGAGCCTAATCGAGAAAATCTGGAAACTGGATTGCCCATCTAAAATAAAACATTTCATGTGGCAGACCATCAAAGGATGTGTGGCAGTCAAGCACAACTTATCCAATCGAGGCATTCCATGTGATACTCAATGTTCTAGATGTGGAGCAGATCAGGAAACAATAAATCATGACATCTTCGAGTGCCCCCCAGCACTAAAGTCTTGGGCACTATCAGTAGTTCCGTCTGCAATAACTCACTTCCTGATTGACTCTATCTGGCATAACCTGGATTATCTACTTGGGAGAATACCAGACAACGAGGATACTAGGTTTTATCCATGGTTGATTTGGCACAATTGGAAATCAAGAAATGAACATTGTTTCTCAAACATGGTTTCCGATCCCCATCATGTTTTACTTCAAGCAAAAGCAGAGCACCAAGAATGGATCTCGGCGAGAAGTAATGTCAAGGGCCCCAATTTGATACTCAAAGAACAACAACCCCTGAAAAAGTCCCCCATGGGTTTTTCCCTCCACATCCTATTTTTATTTCACAGGCTACAAATGCTTTGTGGATGCCTCCTGGAAGAGTAGAGACTGTAAAACCGGCCTGGGTTGGTTCTGTTTCCCGGATTCAGTGGAAGGAGAGTGCATGGGGGCACGCAGAGTAAACAGGAGCAGCTCTGCCCTTCACTCAGAGATAGAAGCAGTTCTATGGGCGATGGAATCACTAGTGGCGATATCAATTACGGAGGTAGAAGTTATGACAAACTGTGAGATGGTTGTCGAAGAACGCATATCCGAATACATCGAAACGACGACCAAAAAACAGTTTTTTGTTATCGAGTTTCGGTGCGGATCACAAAAATAGCCGAAAGAGGCACCAGAACTCAAAATCTGAGGTCGAGAATTTGCCAATGGTACTTCGTTACATTGCCACGTCGTGGTTCTCTCACGGGGCTTTCCGAATTGGTGTTGACGGACACGTAGTTCTCTGCGGTCTAAGAGTTACGACTCTTGCAAAAAAATAAAAAGGAAGAAAATAAAAAGAGGGGTGCAACACGAGGACTTCCCGGGAGGTCACCCATCCTAGTACTACTCTCGCCCAAGCACGCTTAACTGCGGAGTTCTAATGGGATCCGGTGCATTAGTGCTGGTATGATCGCACCCGTTAGTGCATGAGGTGCCACCGGATATATCCTTTCCGACGGTCGTCAAGAGTCGCTTTTTAATGTGGGTCCCACTCCGTGGTTCGGCCGACGGTGGGTGGGTCGAAGAACGCATATCCGAATACATCGAAACGACGACTAAAAACAGTTTTTTGTTATCGAGTTTCGGTGCGGATCACAAAAATAGCCGAAAGAGGCACCAGAACTGAAAATCTGAGGTCAAGAATTTTCCAATGGTACTTCGTTACATTGCCATGTCGTGGTTCTCTCACGGGGCTTTCCGAATTGGTGTTGACGGACACGTAGTTCTCTGCGGTCTAAGAGTTACGACTCTTGCAAAAAAATAAAAAGGAAGAAAATAAAAAGAGGGGTGCAACACGAGGACTTCCCGGGAGGTCACCCATCCTAGTACTACTCTCGCCCAAGCACGCTTAACTGCGGAGCTCTGATGGGATCCGGTGCATTAGTGCTGGTATGATCGCACCCATTAGTGCATGAGGTGCCACCGGATATATCCTTTCCGACGGTCGTCAAGAGTCGTTTTTTAATGTGGGTCCCACTCCGTGGTTCGGCCGACGGTGGGTGGGTCGAAGAACGCATATCCGAATACATCGAAACGACGACTAAAAACAGTTTTTTGTTATCGAGTTTCGGTGCGGATCACAAAAATAGCCGAAAGAGGCACCTGAACTCAAAATCTGAGGTCGAGAATTTGCCAATGGTACTTCGTTACATTGCCACGTCGTGGTTCTCTCACGGGGCTTTCCGAATTGGTGTTGACGGACACGTAGTTCTCTGCGGTCTAAGAGTTACGACTCTTGCAAAAAAATAAAAAGGAAGAAAATAAAAAGAGGGGTGCAACACGAGGACTTCCCGGGAGGTCACCCATCCTAGTACTACTCTCGCCCAAGCACGCTTAACTGCGGAGTTCTGATGGGATCCGGTGCATTAGTGCTGGTATGATCGCACCCGTTAGTGCATGAGGTGCCACCGGATATATCCTTTCCGACGGTCGTCAAGAGTCGCTTTTTAATGTGGGTCCCACTCCGTGGTTCGGCCGACGGTGGGTGGGTCGAAGAACGCATATCCGAATACATCGAAACGACGACCAAAAAACAGTTTTTTGTTATCGAGTTTCGGTGCGGATCACAAAAATAGCCGAAAGAGGCACCAGAACTCAAAATCTGAGGTCGAGAATTTGCCAATGGTACTTCGTTACATTGCCACGTCGTGGTTCTCTCACGGGGCTTTCCGAATTGGTGTTGACGGACACGTAGTTCTCTGCGGTCTAAGAGTTACGACTCTTGCAAAAAAATAAAAAGGAAGAAAATAAAAAGAGGGGTGCAACACGAGGACTTCCCGGGAGGTCACCCATCCTAGTACTACTCTCGCCCAAGCACGCTTAACTGCGGAGTTCTGATGGGATCCGGTGCATTAGTGCTGGTATGATCGCACCCGTTAGTGCATGAGGTGCCACCGGATATATATCCTTTCCGACGGTCGTCTCTCTCTCTC
>JAKUCM010007716.1:0-14921 GCA_023374145.1 Lepidium sativum
GAGGTCTCAAAACTTTGCTTTTATTAGTATATAGATTTCAACACTGAGGCAACAAAGAATAAAACTTGTGGGGCCTTCATGAATGAAACAAGAAAGCCCTTTAAGAACTCATGTGAGACACATAAAAAGAGCAATAATTGAAGGTAACAAACTGCACCGGTAGAGAGGGCTACCATTAAAGAGAGATGAGGACAATAAATAGAGATTCACATCCATTATCATAAATGTTCTTCATTAAAAATGAGAAAGTTCTAAGAGATTTTACAGCTCTATTAAATATGTTACCATCGGAACACGTTTGGAGGTTCAAACACTATCTTGAAAACGACTCGACGCAACATATTACATAACATACCGAAACCTACACAGCGTGAATCAAAACCTACATAACATACCAAAACTTACATAACATGAATCAAAACCTACGTAACATACCAAAACCTACATAACATAGCAAAACCTACGTAACGTGAAGCAAAACCTATATATCATACCAAAAGAGCCACACAAACACCCAAATTTCTCAAAGACCAGCCATTGAAACCATAATCCCACCATTGGATCTGAAGACCACTGAGTCATGGAGCTTCCCACAAAATTTCACCCATATCGGAACACGTTTGGAGGTTCAAACACTATCTTGAAAACGACTCGACGCAACATATTACATAATATGTAGCAAAACCTACATAACATACCAAAATCTACCCAAAGTGAATAAAAACCTTTATAACATACCAAAACCTACATAGCGTGAATCAAAACCTACACAATGTGTAGAAAACCACATAACATACTAAAACCTACATAACATACCAAAACATACACAACGTGTAATTTTGAGCTATAATACACATTATGTGGGTTTTGGTTCACTATTCATCGTCTTCAACCTAACTTTCCGAAAATTTCAAAATTTTCAAAATTAATTCATTTAACATGTAATTTGGTGCTATAATCAAGATATCTAACCAATACTCAACACAAAACATTTCAATTCACTCAACAAAACCCTCATATTCGAGTTATATAGAAAATACTCAATTTTGAAATTATGAACTTCCATGAAAATGGAGCTAATGAATTCATACCTTAGAAAAGAGATGAAGATGACTATAGAATACCTAAAACTTCAAGAAATTGACACTAAAACACAACAAATCTATAAAAACAAATCATTGTTGTTTCTACTTTTCTTCGACCAAGAAGAAGAATAAGAAAAAATAATTGGATTATTAAAAAAAAATCTAAATGACATTATTGTAATAAACTTATACCCTTAAAAAATACAAATAATATTTTTTACTGTTCATAGTTGCCAAAATAGTTTCTAGTAATTAACCTATTTTATTGAACTAGTTCTATATATTAACTCCTTACTCAACCCATGAGACGCACGTGATTTTTTTGGGGTCAAAAGTCTTGGTTGCTTCGCATACGTTTTGGTTTGAATCGGAAAAGCTTTCTAAAAATTTGACAAACTAATTAGAGATTACGTGAAAGTTCTCTCATTTCATTTAATGCAAAAATTAATTCAAAAGAAGAAAAGAGAAAGAGACTCATGTGTCAGTTTTGGCGTGCCTATTCACTGATAATAGGTTATGATAATGGCTACACTTATCAAACCAATTAGTTTCAAAATCGAATGAACTTTGGTGTGTAATGTCCGAACCTTCAAGGTTATAATGTTCTCTCTGTTATGTTATTTGATTTGTTGTGTGAAAATATTCAAACTTCATAGATTCTGATTGCTTTGAGATATGTGTTTCTCTGGGTTTTTAGATTTACACGGAGAGCTATTTTAGGAAACTGTCGTTTTATTTTGCTATTTCACGAAGTTGCTTCATTTAATTTTAAGAAAATTCTTACTGCTTCATTGAGTGGACTTTGTTAATAAGGGTTTTAGGTTGTTTTAGCACTCAACTTTGATTTCGAATAATGATTTTTTCTTGTAAATTTCTCAGACTTAGCTGAAAGTGATCAGTCATTTGAAGGTTTTTGCTTGATTTTGTGGGTTTTGTTAATTTGTTTGTTTACGGTTCTAAAATCTCTGAATCTCATCTCCACTGCCCAAAGTATTCAACTTTAAATTCTGTGATGAATTTTTCTTGTAAATTTCTCAGGTTTAGCTAATGGGTCAACTTAAAAATTGATCAAAGCACCTGCAAATTGCAGGTTTTGCTTAATTTAGTGGGTTTTATTAATTAGGGTTTTAGGGTTATGAACTCCAAAGGATTCAACTTTAATCTTTGAAGTGAATTATTTTCTTATAAATTTCTCAGATTTATCTAATGGGTCAACTTAAAAATTGATCAAAGCATCTGCAAATTGCAGGTTTTGCTTGATTTAGTGGGTTTTATTAATTAGGGTTTTAGGGTTATGAACTCCAAAGGATTCAACTTTAATCTTTGAAGTGAATTATTTTCTTATAAATTTCTCAGATTTATCTAATGGGTCAACTTAAAAATTGATCAAAGCACCTGCAAATTGCAGGTTTTGCTTGATTTAGTGGGTTTTATTAATTAGGGTTTTAGGGTTATGAACTCCAAAGGATTCAACTTTAATTTCTGAAGTGAATTATTTTCTTATAAATTTCTCAGATTTAGCTAATGGGTCAACTTAAAATTGATCATAGTTGCAGTTTATATTGAGTATTCTTCTTCTTCATCCTTATTTTTAAACTACCAAGAAAATAATAAATATGTGAAAGGATTAAAAAAACTAAGATGCTTCTTGTCTACCGTTGTGGTGGTTATCTTCTACTGATATCGAGATGCTGTTTTATTTTTATTTTAAAACTTTGCAGGTTCCCAAACTTCTACGGATGAATAAACTAATACAAGAAACATGTGCTTGAGACTTGAAGAAACCACAATACAGTTACAACACAGGTTAATCCCTACTTTTTTAATCTCATCTTAAGTTACATTACATTAAATATCATTTAATACATTACATCAGAAGTGATTAAGTGTGCGGATCTTGATTCGATTTTGCTCTTGATGACACTAAGCTACGGTATTGTCCCCTATGGTTGCTCTGTTTCACCGTGCTTTGCGGTCTTTTGCTAATCTACAAGGAAGCAATCTGATTCTCTTTCCATTGAAAAGAGAACCTTTTGTTTTCTTTAATTTGATTACTCCACAAGTTAACTATATAATAAAGAGGAAAGAAAAGTTTCATCATGTTGCTAATCTAATTGGTTTTAGAGTCTTTTCACTGCATTTGAGGCTTTGTTTTCTTCCTTTTGGTTCTTCTCTGTGTTTGTGTTTTCAGATCTCCAAGGGAAGAAGTTAAGTTAGTTGCTCTGAAGGAAAAGTTTCTGGTCCCCACTCCCTAAGTTCCTGGAACATCCCATTTCTCTTTTATAGGAATGGTTTTGGTTATAAATAAAGTAATTTGGAAGAAGTGGAGGTTGTGATCTTTGAGGCTTTTCTTGGTCTTGCAAGTGATTGATCTTTAGCTCTTCAAGAGTTTTTTTCTTAGGGGAAGAAGATGAAGTTCATGAAAATTGGATCGAAGCTAGATTCGTTCAAAACTGATGGGAACAATGTCAGGTAATAAGTCAATCTTTGATCAAGTTTAGCTTAAGATTGTTAGCTTCTGTTATGATCCACCACTGTGTTTCTTTTTTAGCTGCAACTGTTAATTTGATGTTTTTATTTGTTCTGAGGTTTTTCTGATCTTGTATTAGCTTTTATGTAATCGAATCCTGATTCAGAGTTCCTTTGATCAAGTTTTCATTATCAATGTCCGCTTTCTTTTGCCATTCATATTAGAAACAGAGTATTCTTATTAATAATCGCTGAACCTAGATGTTGGTTTTATCTCACGCAGGTATGTAGAAAATGAACTGGCTAGTGACATTAGTGTCACTGTTGAGGGATCAAGATTTTGCTTGCATAAGGTATGTTCAATTTGTCTTCAGGGTCTGCAATAATATTCTTATGCAAATCTGTCTACTCGGAATTTAGATCAGTCGTGCTGCAGTTTAACTTGGTAATCTCAATGTTTAATTCTGCAGAAAAGACTTAAACCAGTCCATAGTTGTAACACTAGTGAACCTGTTGTTCAAACTTCAGCTTCGCAAGCATCAAAATTAGATGTTTTGTTTCACATAATTCATTAGTATTGTCTGATGGACTACAGACAGAAAATATGATGTAGTATTTGATTTGTAATGGTGATTCTTGAAACTGATTTTGGTTCGAGATTTGATGATTTCTGATTTATCCTCTGCAGTTTCCTCTTCTTTCCAAGTGTGCATGCCTGCAAAAGTTGCTCTCAAGCACAGACAAGAACAATAGCGATGAGATTGATATCTCTGGTATTCCTGGTGGACCAACTGCATTCGAGACATGTGCGAAGTTCTGTTATGGTATGACAGTAACTCTAAGTGCTTACAACGTTGTGGCCACCAGATGTGCAGCTGAGTATCTAGGAATGCATGAGATAGTTGAGAAAGGTAATCTCATTTACAAGATTGATGTGTTCCTAAGCTCAAGTCTTTTCCGTAGCTGGAAAGACTCCATTATTGTTCTTCAGACCACCAAATTGTTCTTACCACTCTCTGAGGATCTCAAGTTGGTTAGCCTTTGCATTGATGCCATAGCCACTAAGGCCTGTGTCAATGTTTCCCATGTTGAGTGGTCATATACTTACAACAGAAAGAAACTACCTGAAGAAAACAGTGGGGCGGATACAATCAGGGCACGAGAAGTTCCACATGATTGGTGGGTCGAGGATTTGTGTGAACTAGAGATTGATTTTTACAAACGGATTATAATGAACATTAAAACTAAATGTAAACTTGGCGGAGAAGTGATTGGAGAAGCATTGAAAGCTTATGGATATAGAAGATTACCGGGTTTTAACAAAGGTTTGATGGATCAAGGAGATTTGCTGAAGCATAAGACAGTCATTGAGACACTTGTTTGGTTACTACCAACTGAGAAAGATAGTGTCTCGTGCGGATTTATGCTTAAACTGTTGAAAACAGTCTGTCTGGTGAACTCTGGAGAGATGGTGAAAGAACAGCTTGTAAGAAGAATAGGACATCAGCTAGAGCAAGCTTCTGTGGCTGAACTCTTGATAAAATCACATCAAGGAAGCGAGCCATCGTACGATGTGGACTTAGTGAAGCAGATACTTATGGAATTCATGACAAGAGATCAGAACAGTGAGATAGAGATTCAAGATGATGACGATTTCGAAGTTCAGGAGGTAAGAAAATTACCGGGAATTTTGTCTGAAGCTTCAAAGCTGATGGTAGCAAAACTGATAGACACCTACCTTACTGAAATTGCAAAAGATCCAAATCTTCCAGCATATAAATTCATCGATCTTGCTGAGATTGTTACTAGTATCTCCAGGCCTGCTCATGATGGACTCTACCGTGCTATTGACATGTACCTAAAGGTACCAAGATCAACCAAGAATTCTCTATTTGGCATACATTTGAAGAGATATTCCAATGTTATTTCATGGTTTTAGTTGTGTAATATTAAGGTTTTTTCGTTGTTCTATTTGCGATTTGGTTTCCTAATATAAGTTTATAAACACAGGAACATCCAGGTATCACAAAGGGAGAAAAGAAAAGAATGTGCAATCTGATGGATTGCAGGAAATTATCAGTAGAAGCATGTATGCACGCTGTGCAAAACGACAGGCTCCCATTACGAGTAGTGGTCCAAGTACTCTTCTTTGAGCAAGTGAGAGTCGCGGCTTCGTCTGGAAGCAGTACACCAGACATGCCCAGAGGAATGGCAAGGGAACTACGCAGCTGCACCACCTACGGGAGCTCAAGATCAGTGCCAACAGTTATGGAAGACGATGAATGGGAAGGTGTTGCTACGGAAGAGGAAATGAGAACATTGAAAAGCGAGATCGCAGCGCTGAAGCTGCAAGAGGACAGTGGAAGGAGGAGCATTGACAAAGCAGGAGTCACGGCTTTAAGCAAAGTGAGAAACCTGATAAAGTCCAAGAAGATATTTGGGAAGAAGTTGCATTTACAGAGCAAAGGAAGAGGAGGAGAGAAAAACAATGGTGGTGGGTCGGATTCGTCGGAAAGTCTTGGATCTATGAACACTACTGAAGAAGTAACGAAGACAGAGACACCTTCGAGAAACTTGACTCGAAAGGTATCTGTTTCTTGATGAACAAGTTTATTTTATTGCAAAATATGTTGTCTTTACTTAGGTTATTCTGGACTCTGCCGGTTTCAAGATGGAGCCAGATTATATGAAATAAACTGTAATTTCTTTTGACTTTTTTTTTTTTGGTGTCTGTTTGAAAAAGAGAACGTTTATAAATTATAAGAGATACTTAGAGTTGTACATTTCATTGAAATGGTGCTTTTCTCCTCGGAATTCGGATTCCAAAAAGTTTGCATATTGAAGAGAAAGTGTTTGGGTTTCAATGGTGGGTTTGGGCTTGTCGATCTTTTGAGAAAAAAAGTTTCCTTTTGTAAAGAAAATTGAAAAAAAAACATTTTTAGAAATCTCGGAAACGCTTTCCTTCGATGGCGAACGGAGCAACGTCGTCGTCTTCCTCCTCTCAGCTGGTAATTACAAAATCGTAGTCTCTTCAACTTCCGATAGTCGTCTGTCACTTTTTTTTTTATAATCAAAACTCTCTCTTTCAGGAAGTTGCAGATGAATCACAAGATTGGTTTCTCGGAGCCGGGTCGGGTTGGGTCGAAGCCCGTAAATCTTGCGATCACTTGAATTCTCTCTCTCCCGATTTGATTAACTTGCCAACTCCTGACACTCCTTGTTCAAGGTAACGCGACACTTAAATTTGACTTTTTGTTAGCGAGAATCGCGTAATTGATTTCTAGGTCTCTACACTTTCCTGCATGATGCCAAATTCGAGTTTTAGGATTAAGTTATCTGTAATTGCTTGTTTGATTAAGATCTCGTGTTGTTGGAAATCTTTTAGATTAGTGCATTTGATTGACAAATGAACGAGTAGTACAGTTCAAGGGTTATCTTTTAGATTAGTTCATTTGATTCGGTAATCTCAAACACTGCATCGAAGCTCTTGTGATTGTGGAATGGATGTGATTGTTTTGTTGAATTTGATTATCATTGTTTTTATATTGGTGCATTTGAATTGTAGTCTGAACTAGTACTGTGAAATTCGATTGCATCAAGGTTATGGAATCAAAAATCTATAGGCATTCAGATTAGAATCGGTTTAATCTTTTTGTCTCTGCAGTTCAAGGAGAAAAGCTTATGAATTGACTCTTTCCTTATGTTATATTTGTTATAGTTGAAGATAGAATTAGATAATTGTGCCTTATAAGAGTGTTCAGTAATTCTGAATACTAAGGAAACAATCTCAAGCACTGCACCAAAGCCCTTGTGATGGTTTTGTTAGCAGTATCTTGATGTTGACATCATTTTTATCTGTAGTCATATGCGAAAAATCTATGACTTGACCCTTCCGGTATGTGATTTTAGTTGAAGTTGAACATATGAAAAGATAGAAAATGTTTAATACAATGCCTACTCGTGGTACGAAGTGTTAAGTGATACTGAATTCAAAGCTCTTGTGTTTGTGGACTGCCTGTGATTCTTTTAACTCAATCATTTTACTATTTCTAATGTAATGTGTATAAGGTGCCAAAACCCGGTAGAGAACTGGTTATGCCTTTGTTGTAATGAGGTTCTATGTAGCCGTTTCGTGAACAGACATATGCTTGATACATCATCAACAGACTGGTCACTGTCTTGCACTCAGCTACAGGTACATCTCTTCATTACATCTACTCTTTTGTCTTTGTTATTTTCAACAGTGATGGATGCAAAAATCTGTATTTGGAATGACAGTGACTTATCGGTATGGTGCTTCTGCTGTGATGCTTATCTTGATGCACAGATCATATTGCAGCTGAGACCAATTCATCAAGCTGCTTATATTCTTAAATTTGGCGAAGCTCCTCCTCCTTTGCCTCAACTTTGAACATCAAGAATCTCTCTTTTTCTTTTGCTTTTTGTCACTGTAAAATTTTAGAAACCTTAGAAAGCACATTGAAATTTTATAAAAGTTTAAAACGAATTCGTTACAAATCGATTCTTGTCAAACGAATATGTCAAATGGCTAAAAGTGAATTCTAGATAATTTACAAAATTATTTTGATAGGAATACTATAATCGTATATATCAAAAGTGAAATACAAAATTTAACACGATTTAACAATAAAATGGTATATTATATATTTAAACAAATAATAACCGTCAAATGCCCACTTCCTCCACAATCATAATCAAACTCCCACTTTCTGCTACAAACTCTCAAATCCTCTGTTTTATTCATTATGATCAAAGTGTTTTGGTTTCATTCATTATGATCCTCTGTTTCACTAGAAGCCATACACGATACAATGTTTGGTTTTTTGTTTGGATGGAGAAAGTTTTTCAAGTGTAAGAGTGTAATAAAGCAGCTTCAATGTCGTTTAAACCTACTCAGGAACAAGAAATACGCTATTTCTTCACACTTACGTCACGACATAGCTCAATTACTTCGACTTGGTGAACGTAACCGTGCTCTTCATCGTGTTCAACAACTCTTCCTTGATGAGAATTTGATGTCTCTTTATCACTTGTTGCTTCACTTCTCTGATATCATACTCTCACACCTCTCTTACATTAGAAGACATAGGGATCTCTCTGATGGTTTCAATGAAGCTGTTTCAACTCTTGTCTTTGCTTCTGCAAGGTGTGGAGATTTGCCTGAGCTACTCACATTGAGGTTTCTTTTTGGTAAACGTTATGGTCAACATTTTGTGCATTTGGCTCTTAATCTTCTTCCAGGCAGTTATGTCAACCATGAGGTTAGTTCTTCTCTTATCTTTTGAGCCAAAGACAGTTATGTTTCAGACAAACTTTCAATGCTTGTTCTGTCTCAAATTAAGGTTCAAGAAACTCTAAACCTAACAGAAGGTAAGTAACCAAATGTAGGTTATAGAGAAACTCTCCATATTCTCAGTATCAGATGATACCAAATCCAAACTGTTGAATGAGATAGCAACTGAGCACGGCATTCGGTTAGAAGCTTTGGCACTACAGTACACTCCTGAATTTCACAATCAGGTAACTCTTTGAATTAGTAAAACTTCTTAATGTTGTGAGAGTTGCAAGTGAGTGATTTGGTACTTGTTTGATGTATATGTGTTTAGGTTATTGATAGCAAAGAGGATAAACAAGAGAAAGAAGAAGTCATGGGTTCTAGTTCAACTTCGCTACAATCTGATAATGAAGCAGAAGTGTATAAGTTCACTCTCAGTGATGCAGATATAGAGGAAAAAGAAGAAGAGAGTCATAGTAAAGCATCAATGGATCAAAGAAAAGTATCTGATGAAGATGATTACATAGAGGAAGAAGTGGTGGTGGAAAAAGATCAGAGAGTATTTAGATTCAAAGAGAGTAAAGAAGAGAGAAAGAGATCAAGGAGAAGAACATCATCATCAAGTAGTTCAATTGCTATAGATGTTGAATGTTGGAAGTATTATTACAAGGGAAAGAGAAGGAGACATCAGAAGAAAGAGTTTGGTCAAAGTTACCATATAGTCTACAATGTGTTTACAGTGTGGACAGATCAAAAGGAGAAAGGAGAAGAAGAAGAAGAAGAAAGATGTTTAAAGGAAGCTATTCATGTTCATCCTAAGCTTCCTGATTATGATCACATTGTTGCTCACTTCACTGCACTTAAGAAACAACAACAAAAACATATGCATTGATTTTAATATTGTAGGAACCATTTTTGATACTGATATTTATATGATTTATTTTAAAAATTTTAAGGTGGTTATTACAAATTTAAACATTCAATTATATTCTTCTTACAATAACTTTTTAAAATACAGGTACAATATAAGATATATTCAATAACAAGAAAGTTTTTTTTTTACTATTTGACCAATGCGTTTACAATTTTAGTTGGGTATATAAGTTTGTGTACTGACCTATGTCTAGGCTTTAATAAATTCCAAGTATATTCTACATATTCACAATAAATAAATAAATAAATTGGAAAATGGCAAGCATTTCATTCCAAAGATTTTTAAAAAAAATTTCAACTCAAAATTAAACGTGTTATTTTGATATATTTTTTTGGTTGAATAACTAGTTTACTTAAAAAACTTGAAATCTCATCTAATTTGAAACAAAAAATATTTCTTTTCAAAATACGAAAAATATGAAAAAATATGAAGTAACGTCTCTAATTTTATTTTTAATATGTGGTCTAGATGATATTTAGACGAGGTATTGTTTCAGAACACCATTTGTCAAGAAGATGGATCTCAAAATCCACCTAAAAAACAGAACCGAATTTAAAAAAAAAAAAAATTGAAAATAGGTCAAATGACCAATATACCCCTGCGAATTTTGCTAAAACCCGACCCAAATCGCAAAAACCCGACCCAAACCCTAAAACCCGACCTAGTCCCCCCACTAAATCCCTAAATTCGCGAAAAAAACTCCCACTCTCCCCCTTCTCTTTTATTTTGCGAAAAAAACTCACTCTTCCCCTTCTCTTTTATTTCGCGAAATCAAACTCGAACAACTCTCTCCCTCACATCTCATAACTTCCTTTGATTTCACACTTCTATTTCGTAAAACTAGCATAACTACTGTACAACTTCGTGGGATTTCGCTTAAAATCAAAGATTTATCTCCACCAAACACTCCAATTGAAAGTAAATCTTCAAAAGTGTAATTGGTTATCATTTGCTTAGGGTATGGTATTCTATTTCGGCATCAAAGAGGGTGGTTTTGGGATTGATCTATGGTTTTGGTTCAAACTCTCTATGTTTTTGGTTCCGAATTTGGTATTGGAAGTTGTTAGGATTTCGAAATTGATAGTTGTTGATGATTGATTAGAATATGTTGAGATAATGTAGAGGATTGTATTTGACATATCTATTTTTTCTTGCAGTCATGGTTAGAACTAGATGAGGGTCAAGTAGAGGAGGTAGTGGTAAAAGACATGTCGAAGCCGAACCGATCGAGGATATACACATTGAAGACACAATGGTATGTATAACTAGTATAACTTGCTAGTTTTACTAAATTTTCGTGATAAATTGATTTTATGATAGGTATAACTAATATAAATTACTAGTTATACTATATTTTCGTAAAACTAGTACAACTATGTAGTTATACACTGTTGTTAATTGCTGAAAATATGTGTGTGTGTTTTCATGAAATACACATTGAACATAAGGGAAGGGATGATGAAATGTTATAAAACAAAATTGTTTGTATTCACTGCTATTATTGTGCTTAGTTGGTAGGATATTTAAGTTGTTGATTTGGAGTGATGTTGTGCTTTTGTAATGAATTGATTTGGTGATATGTATAACTAGTATAACTTGCTAGTTTTACTATATTTTCGTAAAACTATTACAACTCTGTAGTTATACTCTATCATTAATTGCTGAAACTATGTGTGTGTGTTTAGGATGAAGGACCGATTGCACAACTTCCTACTAGGATGTACTTCAATCCGACGGAGTACCCCAAAAAAGTTAAGATCTCCATTCGGTGCTATATAAAGCAAACGAAGCAATTTTTCAATGGTTTGAAACCTCCATTGACTGACGTGGAGAGGGCATGGTTCGAGAATCATCCGCAGTTCTGGCTTATATTCCATATGCTGATGGAGAAAAAACCACATGGCCATGGGCATGTGGATGTTGCTGCTACGAACCGCTCGGACGGAGACCAAAAGAGAAGTTTGATTTATTGTGAACGGTGTCCCGGTGCGTTATGGGCTAAGAGAGCATGCATTGATCTCAGGTCTAAACTGTCAGATATATGAGACGACAGATTTTTGGGAAACAGTGGGAAGTACAAGGTTCAAGAGGAATTATATGGGGCATTTGGGGAACAATGTAAGAAAGGAGGATGTGGAGAATATTTTGAAGAATTGGGGACCTCTTACTCAGGACGATAAAAGGTTGAAGATGTTAGTCTTGTACTTCCTATGCCATGCCATTCACTCGATGACTAAGGGCGGAACAGATGCAACACCGATCGACAACTTCCTATTGAGGGTTGTGGATGATCTGGATTACTGCTACAAGTTTCCTTAGGCAGATGGACATTCGAGAACATGCTTCACGAGATCGAGCACACAATGAATCATTTCAAAGGCATGGTCTTGGGTACAGCTTGGGCAATCTCTGGTTTCGTACTTCCTCTTGAGGTTAGTTTACATTTGTTAATTTTATTTATTAATTATTGTGTGGTGTTTCTGACACTTCCTCCTATGTTTGTGGTTGTAGTTATTGGCTTTTGAGTCAATACCGACCTTGTACAGTAATTGCCGAGAGGTAAATCCAGACGTAGACCCATCTTGTCCTCGGATGTGCAGGTCCAAGTTCCAGCAACCAAACATGAGAGGATATTCTTTCCCAACAATCAACAAACTCCTTGATAAAACTACAGTTAGTTAATGATTTATAATTTTTATAATTAGAGTTAGTCGTTGATTTATTTATTTTGCAGGAGATTTTCAGTACCCTCTCTCCACGTACAGATGAAGAGCGTAGTTTGATGGCTGAAATTACAGAAGAAGAGGATGATGAAACGCATGATTTTTGAGGTTGAAAGTTGGAGGCAATGAATCCGTGCTGGGAGAAGAATCATGTTTGAAGCGATGTATAACCAAGATGTGGAAGCACGATTATCTACTCCGCCTTCTGCTCCGAATCAAGCCCCACCTCCGCCTTCTGCTCCGAATCAAGCTGAGGTTGTTAATATACTTAAGGCATTAACAGAAGAGGTGGATCGTTTGAAGAAAAGAGTAACATTTCTGGAACATGTAAAACATGTATAACTTGTATAACTAGAATAACTTGTATAACTAAAATAACTCGAATAACTTGTATAACTTGTATTACTGTTCAAATACATGATGTTGGGGTTTGTGAAGGTGGTGCTGCTGCCTGTGATGCTGGTGGTGGTGATAATGAACCCCTTGATGGTGATGTACCTGCTGAATCAGCACCTGTTGATGCTCCACACGTTGATGTTGCACCCGTTTTTAGCAAGGTATAACTAGTATAACTTGTATAACTAGTATAACTTGTATAAAAAGTATAACATGTATAACTAATATAACTTGTGTAACTGTTCAACTGTAGGCTGCCGGAACTCGTGCCGGTATTAGGAATGTATACGTGCGAACAAGTAAATGCACAGGGGATTCTTACCCAAGTCCGGCAGTGACAGGCAAAGGCGAGGAAGGTGTGACCCAAGTTTAAGTTAAAAACTCATTTAGCGATTTGTGTTTAAGTTATTTAAGGTTATGTTTATGTGTTTCAAACATGTTTAAGTCTTGAAGGTTATGTTTATATTTTTCAAACATCTTTAAGTGTTGAATGTTATGTTTTTATGTCTCAAACATCTTTAAGTGTCTAATATCACTCGAAATATTATTATGCTTAAATAGTCAGACTATAAAATCACTTGAATTTTGACTATCTTATAAAGGACCAAAATATTTTTCGACCCTCTCCACAAGCTTAACAACCACTGCCTTTTTCTCCACATCTCCTTCTTCAGCATCGCCACCTCCGCCTTGTACAACTCTATCATCTTCTCCATCTCCTCGATACTATATTTCAGGTTCTTACACTCTCCTTGTATGGCTTGATCCCAACTTTTTTTCCTGTGGAGGCCATCGTTCTGTGGGTGGAAACATCATCAGTTAGAGTAAAGAAGTAATACTAGTTCTACTAGATATACTAGTTAGACTAAACAACTTCGGTAGTAAGAGTAAAGACATAATACTAGTTATACTATATATACTAGTTAGACTAAACAACTTCAGTAGTTAGAGTAAAGAAGAAACACTAGTTCTACTAGATATACTAGTTAGACTAAACAACATCGTTTGTACCTTATACACTCGACATTTGAAATAGATCTTATTTCAGGCATGTTCATTTGTTCATTCCACGATGATAGCTTCATCACATGGACATTTATGAGGAATTCTCTATTCACTATCTAGGACATATTCAATTCGCCTAAACATTTCACAGGTTTCTTCCTCGGAGTGGTCGGTGTCGTCCTCTTCGGTCCAAGACACCATGTAAAACTTAAAAGAAAAGAAAAACATAAACAAAATTGAGGAATCTAAAATCAAAGCCCAACATTTTTTTCTACAAACCCTAACAAGAGAGGAGAACTTACTGTGGGAGAAAAAATCGAGAGATGAGACAAGATATGAGAGAAGATTTCAAGAGATGAGAGGAGAAATCATTGAGAGAGGAGAGAAAAGGAGAGAGATGTCGCGACGGAGTCAAGAGTGAGGAGGAGAGAGAAAAGTCTTTTTTATGTTTATATACCTACAAAATTAGGTCTGCACGTGTCTCAACGAAAATTTCAGATCTGGGCGCCTAACTCAAATTATCACGTTTTTCGACCTAATTGTACTACTAGTTAATTGTTAAACTAAATTACTACTAGTTATACTTTTGATGTTTTTCCATTACATTTAGTATTACATATCCTTATAAATTTATTTTTTAGTTTTACAGTGAATTATAATAAATTACCTGATGATTCTAAGTGTTTTATGTATTTGAATTCTAGAATCAATACATAGAACTTAGAAGTCACACTAATGTAAACTTAGAAAGTCACACTAAAAGTATAAGGAATATGGTGGACTAATGTAATTAAGTCTAAAAATCTTATTTTAATTTTATTTTTAAGTTATGTATAAAGTCATTCATCACTATATACACAAAATATAATCATCTTAATGTTAACTTATAAGAATTGAGTTTCATTATAGATTATCTTACTTATAAGAATTGAGTTTCATTGTAGATTATCTTACTTATAAGAATTGAGTTTCATTGTAGATTATCTTACTTATTCTCTCTCTCTCTCTCTCTC